>WSFP011528276.1:0-12167 GCA_009831015.1 Picea engelmannii | reverse complement strand
ATGCAGAATACTTGCACACACGCTTAGGCGCACACATGCATACACACACAATGATTACTCAATGTGTATCCTTTTCTGAAGGATACATTGTTGACAAAGCTTCCATGAATCCTTCCTCTACCTCAATGACATTTATAGGTGTAAACCGACCAAGCCTATTCTCAAAAAGTAAAAGATTCAAAGTGTCGAAGTTGGATAACTCACGTATATCAAGGTACAACTATGGTATATCAATCACCCTTGATTTCTGCTACAAGATCTCACTCTTGTGCAATAAAAGGTACATATTTTGTCATTTGAAGAGTAATTTTGTAGTGTTGGTTTGTATTTTCTGTTGTAGAATATTTTTATCAGAATTTAGAACTCTTATAAGTAGCTCCTAACCCTCTCTATATTATAGTGGTTTATGCCCTAACTCTTGGTTGAACATTCTTAAGGCATTTGGCTACTAAAGCATTGGTCCATTTAACGTGTATTGAGGTGTGTAGTAGGAAGGATTGGGATACGCCCCTTGGTCTCTAAGAGTTGGCCTAAAGTGAAGGGGAGATCATACTAAGGTGACAGTGGTGCATTTCCCGTATCGTGCTATCCCCATAGCATCCCCCTAGGGGCTATTAGTTTGGGCGATAACAAGACAAAAGTACCTAATGTTTCCATCTAGGTTGAACCTAGAATTATGTCAACTTTGTTTGGATATACAATCGTAATATTGGATTGGGATATTAATGTATAATCATCAATCATTAATTGTAAGTCCTCAATTTCCTATTGCTTCTCATCAAAAGTGTTTTTCTTTTCAATTATACTTAGCTCTAGAACTAATAATTGATTCGCCAAGTTGACATTAGTTTTATTTTTTTCCTCGTATGGAAACATAATGATGCTTGTTATCCCCTACCCTAGGGATAACTAAGGAGATCATGTCTCGAGGCCCACAGGTCCTCAACATGGAGTGTCGAGAGCCGGATGACTTAAGCATGGCCCTGAAGGGCCCCTCTTTTCTTGCAACCCATTTATTAGCAGCCGCAGTATCCATCCCACCGGCCTAGTCCCAAAGTAGCAGTAAGTCTTGCTCCACGAGGTAATGAGTCTGGGTATCATGGTATGTGTCACTCTGATTATTGAAGCACCTGAATATGTCGCATTGAACTCTCCTTCATTTCATAGCGTTTGCTTGGAAATTATTCTCTTTAACTTGTTCATACCTAGAAGGGTGACATGATGCCCTAGTAAGTTGATCTTCCTTTAGAATAGGTTGCCACTGGGTAGGTCTATGAAAGGTCATCGTCCATTCCCTCCATACTTACCACTTTCCATCTTTATTCCTCTCATCTTCCCCCACCTTTGTTCGGGCATTGGGTTTGCCACACTAGGAAGGGTTGTACCTTGCCTTATGGAAAGAAGGCACTAAAGGCCCAGGGGGTAAAAGTAGTTGGCAAGAGTTAAAATCCAAAGAACAAACCTTTGAGATGCTTCGCCCAGGCATTCTCGAGAAGGCAGTAAAAAGCTTCTCAGTAAGAAAAGGGAACCCGCAAGATAAATAAACATTCAAGGTATTAGTTGATGGATGGGAGGTCTCATCATGAGTCGACCTATTATGACCATGGGCATGTAGCGGTATGACACTACCATCTATCTGGTCACCTAAACAGGGTAGTGGCTCTTGGTGGCATAGCCAAGAGAAAGGGGGTCTCATCACGAGCTAGCCTTCTCATCTCCGTGAAATGCTTATGGGTAATGCTGCCACCTCTGGTCACCAAGCTAGTACAATGTCCCTCAACTTTTCCTTTGAAGCGTAAAAGAAAAAGATCAAAAGCAATGAAGCTAAAAATAAAAGGAAATGAATGGGCTAGGAAACAATGGCATCCATGAAAAGGTGCAGCTCGCCCTCTACAAAGGCACCCATAGGTAAGACTTACATTTCCCTGTTATCATTGCATCCCATGCCCAAACACTTACCCCACACCACCTCATACACATACATGACCTAGAGTGGTTCTCACCCGGGAAACACCCCAAACTTAAGGAGGATTAGCCCAATAGGACACCTTGAGACCTTCTCCAAACTTGACTTGTTAAAATGCATAACGTCTTTGAGCATTTGTCTGGGTAAAGGGGGGTTTGATGCACATGTTTGGGTAATTTGATTATTGGATGTGATTTATATGTTATGATCCCTGTGACTTATGAACCCCAGGAGGGCGTACTTGTTGTTGCTGCAAGACTTTGTCCGGTGAACAAGTACACTTGGGGGAATGATTAGCTCGGACCTCCATGGAGCTGAAAGCCCACAGATGGATGTTGTGACCCCATTTAGGGGCAGGGGGACATCAGAGATTTGCACCAGGAAGAAAGAAGGATGTTTCCCTTAAGACACTCTGGCAAGACCTAGACCCATGGGGATCTTTCTCTTCCACCTGGACGTTGACCTTTGAGAGCCCATGACATCATCATTATGACCCTGGACGTCATCCAGAGCTAGGGTTTGCATATTGAGGGCAGTTGTGAGTTAGTTGGCACGTGTGGGCATCATCCAGGGCCTTTGGAGGCCAAATGTTTTGCACATGGAGCTCAACGTTCCACTTTAGGGGCTCAACGTCACCCTAGAAGGGCATGGCGTCACCCTTGGAGATAATTTCAGGGGTCAATTACTTTTATTTATGTAAAAACTGGATTTTTGATGTAATTTGGCCAGGTTAGCCTTTTTATGACCTAAAATTAATTAAAGGTCATTGATATTGTATAAATAGAGCGAAATTACTCTCATTTTTCATCATCACTCATCACACAACTAGTGTGGTCTGAAATTTGTGCCCTCTTTAAGGGCTATTGGCTGAAATAACTAATGCGCAACTTCTTTCTTGGCTATTTTTCTTGGTGGAAGATCTTCAAATAGGGTTTGGCTTGATTATTCTTGGCGAAGTAAGTAGAAATTCTGCAATTTGTTTATGTTAATGAATGCTTGTGGTAAATTTTACTTGTTTCATGTTAAAGATTATGAAATTGCTTGCTTAAAACCCTAGGAGAGAAACATAAGTTATTTCTTTCTCTCTATAGTTTTCTACCTATCCAAATTTCTCAAGTGCACCTTGTTTAAGAAGTGGTTACTAGAGCCCTAAAGGGCTAGCTCTCTAGTATTTTCACTCTACTTGCCTATTGCATACATCATTTCATTAGTCTAAGGAAGATTTGCTAGGGCCTAAGATTCCTTACTCTCTAGCAAATTTGTCCCTAAGATTTGGATGCTTGAGGCCTCGGGTTGCCAACACCTCCTCCATCCATCCCTTCTCCTTTGACAAAACATTATCATTGCTACTTTGTTCCAAGTTTTGCTGCTACTGTTCACTCCATAAACCCTAAAAGGCACTAGTCTACTCATTATAGTGAATGATTGATCAAACAGACACTCAAACCTTTCTCCTTGAAGCTTTTACTAACTTCTACTAACCTTAAACTAGACTAATTCCTTATCTAACTTGCTGCTGTTGCAAATATTTGCTACAGCCATACAAATTCATGCCAATTTGCTTCATTTACCTACATAACTTGCACTTAGCTCATTCAAAAATTGCTTGTGACAATTGCCAATTGATCTACTAGATAAATGCTAAGTTTGCATGGTGTTTCCTTGCAATTTTGAGCACTAGAATTTGCTGTTGTTACAAAAGATTGCTACGGCCATCTAACTGCAGCAAATTCTTTGCAAAAGTGACATATAATGCTAGCCAGACATAGCCAAGTTTGCTTGTGACAACTTATTATCATTTTGTTGGGTTAAAGTTACACTTTATTATCTTTTTCAAGCAATTTCAAGGCATGTTCTTTGTGGCTGTTACAAAATACTTATTTCTGTTGTAAACTATTACATTGCTGCAAATCTATATCAGCTAGTTCATCTTTCAAAGGTTCATGGTCTTATGAAGCACTAACATCATTTGGTACTTGAAAGCTACTATTTTTTTCCCTTGTTGTCTTGTTTTGGGCAGGTACACTATATATTCACTTTGCTTCATCTCTTAAAGACCTAGAAAACTTTTTGACTAGAGTGACTAGTGAAAGGGGGAATTTCTTGCATTCTTGCCTTAGTCTTATCAGCCCTTTAGGTCACTGGGGACGTCTCCCCTGGGGTAACTCTAATATACTCCTAAACAGAAAGGGGTTTCCTATTAAGGTGACAGTGATAGGCCACCCCCTGTTATGCCAATCTTGCATCCAGTTGCCTTGGGCTTTGGGCAAGTACAGATTGTGCGATAACAATGCTAATATCCTTCCATGAATAATCCTCTTAACTTTTATAAAAGTTTTATGAAATCTTTCATTTCTTCACTGCTAAACTTCATTTTGTTTTCATCGAAACTTCCTTCAAGAGATGCCATGATTATGAAACTTACATATTCCTTGTTAATTTAGTGGGCACACAAAATACAAAGAACCCACTTATTCAATGTGATGTTGTATATCCAACCTTTAAAACACGACTTATTTTTTCCTCTGAAATATAGCCTTCTTATCTCCTTTACGGCTTTATTTTCTTTTGATGGTCATGTAACTTTGGATCTTCGGTATCTTGTAGATTACCCTCCTTTTCTTAAATATTATTATAATAAAAAAACTTTGTTTTTTATTGGTACTTGTATTTTGTATATATATAACTTAAGACGTGTTGATGTTTTGGTAGCTGCGGGAGATACTTTCCCTCCTAGACGACCTTTCTTAGACAAGAAGAAGATTCTGGAAGCAAGAGAACCATCGAACAGATGTGGAAATACCCCATAAGAGAAGTCGGCCCAGAAGAATAAAGAACAATGAAGTAACACCTTTCCAGAAGAGAAGTCGGCCCAGTAAGAGGACAAGAAGACTATAAATAGGAGGTGCCTTAGCTCATTTGGACACACTCACTCACACTCTCTCATCCACTTAGAAGGAAGGCGCAAGTTTGAGGATGGTGAAGCAGCAGCCGTAGTGAAAGAGGTTATTCTTGTTTAGTCTTTGTGGTATCTCTCTCTCTTGTGTGCTACACTTGGTAAAGGTGCGCTACCACTGTATGGTGTTGCTGCTGCAGTTGGGGTGGTATTTCTGGTTGTACTTTGAGCTAGCCTTTGTGCTAGGGTTTATCTGTTGGTTCATGATTGGGCTTTCTTTGTGAACGAAATCTATCTAAGAAAGGTTGTTGGGTTTTTCCCCCATTTGGGGTTTTCCCAGGATAAATCTCTTATGTTCTTTTGTCTCTTGTTTCTGTTGCTATCGCTCAGTACATGATATATAAGTTAAAGTAAAGAAGTAAAAGAACACAGGTAATTCTGCTACTATGTAAATAAAGAAAATCTAACATGGTATTAGAGCTGGTAACCTTCAGAACAGTTTGACCACCGGAAGGAAGATCTTGCCATTGTACCTTGTCGCTGCAGTAACTGTATCGTTGCATCACACTCTCTTTGTAAAGCTCGTTGAGCACTATCCCAAGGTCATTGGGGATAATTATTTCACTGGGAATTTCTCCCTACCCTAGCACACACCCTGCAACCTTCAATCTACAGTTTGGTGAAATCGAAAATTTGAAATTTCTCAGATCTAGGGTTTCTACCGACGAAAATGTCAACTAGTATGAGAGTTGAGGATAGATTGGATGGAGCAGATAACTTCAGATCCTAGAAGCAAAGAGTACTTCTCATTCTTCAGATCCTGGAAGCAGGTTCTTCCAAAACCAGAAGAAGAAGACGCTAAAGCAAAGTTCAAGAAGAATGAGATCAAGGCCAAGAGGATCTTGACAGACTCGATAAAAGACCATTTGATACCTAATGTATCAGAATTGAAGACACTGAAGGAAATGTTTGATGCCCTAACCAGACTTTATGAAAGTAAGAATACCAACCGGAAGCTTACTCTAAGGAATCAACTCAGAAATGCGACAATGAACAAGTCGGAAACAATCACCAATTATTTCAAGAGGATCTCACAGATCAAAGACCAATTAGCAGCCATTAGAGATCCAGTAGATGATGTTGAACTTGTGACCACTACACTCAATGGATTTCCTTCCTCTTGGGATCCATTCATTCAAGGGATTTGCACTAGAAGCAAATTGCCCAAGTTTAACAAGTTATGGGCAAACTGTACCCAAGAGGAATCCAGATTGATATCCAAGTCACATAAGACAAATGATGATGAAAATCAAGCCCTTGCTGCTCAAGTGAAGAAAAGGAAAGAAATGGAAGAAGGTAGTCCGAAGAAATCTAAGAGACCACGTTATAAGAAGAATGCGTCAAAGATCAGATGCTACAACTGCAAGTAAATGGGACATTATGCCGCACAATGTCATCTTAAACATGAAAAGGGAAAGAAGAAGCACCATGCACATGCAACGGATGTTGAAGAGCAGAAGTCAAAGGATGAAGAGTATGTCTTTTAGCCAGTAGTGCTTCCAAGCACATGACTGGGGAAACTATAGAAGAGAACTCAAGTGGGAAAGTAGCAGCTAAACTCCAGGTTTGCATATCAGGTTTGATATTTTTTATTGTTGCAGTTTAATTAAGTGTCGTAACTAGAATAACAGTCTTTAGAATTCTATTATTGCTATTGATATTGCTAGTTTAGTAACACTTGATTTTTGTTGGTACAACTACCATTAAGTAAATGTTCACATTAATAATGCACTTGTTTACAAGATAAATTGATCTCCTCTGCGAGATGTTCTTGGTTGTTGACCTTGTTCCAGGCAGGTTATCTTGTAAATTCCATGCAGGTTACCATGGAGATGTTGTTGTTCTTGTTTCTTGTTTCAGGCAGGTCACAGGTAATAGCTCTGAGAGGCAACAATTTAGATGGTCTCTAGCTGAGACATGGAGCAAACTATCCAAACATAGAGTTGTGCACATCCATGTAATGAAGGAGAAGAGGACGAAGTTAGAACCTTGTGGCAAGAAGGGTACTTATGCAGATACAGAGTATCTCATATGGAGATCGATTGTAAGGAGCAGAAGGCTTTGAAGATGACCATACAGATCCCTCTAGTTCAGTTGATCACTCTTCAGATCATCAGGGAGAGTCAATAGAGCCAAGGCCTACCCAAAATTGTTACAGTGACTAGGAAGAGACCAGCATGGTCCCATGATATTATGCAGAATGCAAAGGAGATACAAATATATGGCATTGATGAGCTATATCATGAGGAGGAGAAGATCGCTCCACCAATGGTGAGGCAGGCGGCCCCACCAAGTACCAGCTCAGAAGGAGCTAGAGTTCAGAGGGAATCAACCCTCAAGATCTAGTAGGGAGGAGCAGTCTCCCCAGGATAGTTCATAGGAGATCAGACTTCAGATGAGGTCAGCACATGCAAAGGGAGCAGATGGCTTCGGAGATTATATAGACTCAAAGGGAGTCAAGCTTCAGAGGGAGCATGCAAACTCAGAGTGAGCCTGATCTCAGAGAGAGTCAGTGGCTTAGAGACTTTCATTCAGAAAGTATTCCTCCTTAGATTCAGAGACGTCTTCCAAGACTGACAGACAGGAGGCTAGATCAAAGCTTCAGAGACTTCAAGGAGATATGAGACCTCCTGGGAGGATTCCCTTGTTTCAGTGACAGAGGAGGAAGTGAATCAGAAGAACTGGGATATGGATTTTGCCTTCCAAAAGGGAAGTCAGTGGTGGCTTCCAAGATGAACTACAAGATCAAGCATGTTGCAGATGGCAGCATAGAAATGTACAAAGCTTGATTTGTGGCCAGAGGATTCTCCTAGCAAGAGGGAGAAGATTATGACGAGCCACTTGCTCCAGTAGCCAGAAGAAGTGTACATAGAGCAGCCACAAGATACATGAGGAGGAGTCTCATGTCTGCAGATTAAAGACGGCTTTGTATGGGCCTAAGCATGCACCTAGGGCATGATATGCTAGATCAGACAGTTACTTGATGAGCATGGGAATGGTTGCCCATTGATCCTATATGTGGATGACCTGTTTCTTACAGGGAATGAGTAGCTCACAAATGGGTGCAAGAGGGAGCTCACTTCAGAGTTTGAAATGAAGGATCTGGATTTGATGGGATTGGAGGTGTGATAGAGGCCAGATGAGATTTTCCTTAACCAAGGAAAATATATACAGTTGAGATCCTGCAGAGATTCAGGATGATGGACTGCAAGTCCATGACCACACCTATGGTTACAAATCTGAAGCTCTTGAGTGATTCATCTTTAGATTTGGTTGATCCCACGATGTACAAACAGTTGATCGGATCCTTGTTGTACTTGGTTAACACCGGGCTAGACATATGCTTTGCAGTGAACACTTTGAGTTAGTACATGGTTGAGCCTAGACATGTACATTGGATAGCAACAAAGCATGTGTTGAGGTACCTGCATGGTATGGTTGGATATGGACTTAGATATGTCTCGGATGGAGAAGTGAAGCTGCAAGGATATACAAACTCTGATTAGGCAGGGAGTGCAGTGGACCGGAAGAGCACATTCGTATGTTGCTTCAACTTGGGATCAGGTATGATCTCATGGCTGAGCAGGAAGCAGACATCAGTGGCACTCAGTACAGTAGAGGCAGAGTATATCGCAGCTAGTGTGGCAAGTCGTGAAGTAGTGTGGCTTAGGAAGTTGCTTGCAGGGATATTTAATCTAGAGTTGGAGCCAACTTTGATACATTGTGACAATCAAAGTTGCGTGAGGCTTTTAGAGAACCCTATCTTTCATGACAAGTCAAAGAACATAAAGGTCAAATATCATTACATCCGAGACATGGTGTAGAGAGGAGCTATAGAGCTCCAGTACATATCCACAGATGAGAAGATAGCGGAAATTCTCACCAAGCCTCTGTCTAGAGTGAAGTGTGAGTACTTCAGAGACAAGCATGGCATGATGCAGAATGTCCACCCTCGTTGAGAGAGAGGTGTGTTGTTTCTCCTCCTTCCAACTAACCCCTTTGGCCGAGGGTTCCCTAGATCAGTCATCTGAGGTGACTGAGGGGGTAATGCATTGTCGGACCCGATGAGAGAAGAAACATCACACGCATAGTCATGAGGACTATGGGAGTAGCTCCTTGCTACTGGATGAGACTATGACTATGGCTGATGGCATGGTAGTAGTTGTGTGCTACTAGCTGATTGCTACATAGTTATAGAGACCATCGACTATGACTATGGCTGATGGCATGGTAGTAGTTGTGTGCTACTAGTTGATTGTTGCATAGTCATAGGGATTGCAGACTATGATTATGGTTGATGGCATGGTAGTAGTTGTGTGCTACTAGTTGATTGTTTCATAATCATAGAGATTGTTGGACTACATGGTGGTAGCTTGTGTAGCTACCAGTTGATTGCAGGATAGAGACCTTGTGTCTCTGGATAATAGTTGTGTGCTACTACGGTGGATATGTTCCACTGGCAGTGATTGTGTATCACTAGAGAGTAGTTGTGTGCTACTAGTTGATTGCCATGGAGACTACCCGCCCTCTTGGAAGTAGTTGTGTGTTATTGTTTGATCGCAGCACAGTCAAGAGGACTATGCTAGTAGTTGTGTACTACTGGACTACGACAGTAGTTATGTACTATTGGATAGTGTGGGTAGATTGCAGCATAGTCTTGGAGACCGTGACAGACGATTTGAGCTATCGATGGCATGGTAGTAGTTGTGTGCTACTAGTTGATTGCAGAGTAGTCAGTGGACTACTAGATGAAGACATCGTGAAAGATACCTCCCTAGCTAAGAGGGAGTGTTGATGTTTTGGTAGCTGCGGGAGGTACTTTCCCTCCTAGACGACCTTTCTTAGACAAGAAGAAGATTCTGGAAGCAAGAGAACCAATGAACAGATGTGGAAATACCCCAGAAGAGAAGTCGGCCCAAAAGAATAAAGAACAATGAAGTGGCACCTTTCTAGAAGAGAAGGCGGCCCAGAAAAAAGGACAGGAACACTATAAATAGGAGGCGCCTTAGCTCATTTGGACACACTCACTCACACTCTCTCATCCACTCAGAGGAAGGCGCAAGTTTGAGGAAGGGGACGCAATAGCTGCAGTGACAGAGGTTATTCTTGTTCAGTGTTTGTGGTATCTCTCTCTCTCTTGTGTGCTACACTTGGTAAAGGTGAGCTACCACTGTATGGTGCGGCTGTTGCAACTGGGTTGGTATTTCTGGTTGTACTTTGTGCAAGGGTTTATCTGTTGGTTCATGATTGGACTTGCTTTGTGAACGGAATCTATCTAAGAAAGGTTGTTGGGTTTTTCCCCCATTTGGGGTTTTCCCAAGATAAATATCCTGTGTTATTTTGTCTCTTGTTTCTACTGTTATTTCTTAGTACATGATATATAAGTTAAAGTAAAGAAGTAAAAGAACACTGGTAACTCTACTACTCTGTAAAAAATAAAAATCTAACAAGGCGTGCATATACTTATCCCAACTTTAATATAACTTCTCACAAATTAAAATATAATAAGAGGTTGTGACTCATTCCCAAGCAGCCGCAATTGGTGATTGGACCCCTACAATCTTCAATATCATTCACGCAAGCAAGACGGTGGATGTCTGACCTTAGAATTTTATAGGATAACCTTTTCTTAAACTGTAACCTAAGCAATAGAACATGGCTCCCAGGGGTGCCATGTCTGTATCCTACGTGTCTAACACTGACATGCTAGGACACGTGTCAGACACATGTTTGGCACATGTCCTAAAACAAGACAAGTTCCAAACACGTGTTGGACACATGCCCTAGACATGTCCTACCTGTTTGACTCTAAAAGACATTTTTCATTATTATTTTCTCACTTTCAGTTGTACAAAAAGAGCTCTTACGGTCTCTTATTACGCAAGTGAAGGGTAAAATCGAGATTTAAAGGGATACAAAGTGTTTTGTATCCAATCTCTTTTCTAAAAATATTGGATCTTTATGTCTATATTTCATTTTTGAATCAATAATTTGTAATTTTTAATATATAAACCGCGTCCTATTTCCAAGGTCAATGTGTTTCGTGTTTCTTGTTTCCAATCCCCTCAGCTTCCCTACTTAGGCTTATGCTAAATAGGGGTTGGCCAGTGCGGACTTAGTAATTTAAAAAAACATTTACTTTTATCTCATTTCAATTTATTTCAAATAAACCCGTCCCCTCAGCTCCTCTGATTAAGCTTTACGCTAAAGGAGGCTGGTTAGTGTGGACTTAGCTTAATTAGAAAACATTTATTTTCTGCAATTTACTTTCAGTGTTTATTTTATTGCAAATAAACCTTCCCCTCAGCTCCTTGGTGTATGCTCTGAACCCTTGCGAGCCTAGCTCAATCTGGGAAACTCATCAAAACCGGGGTTGGTCAGTGTTGAGAAGTATAACTAGGACAAACTCAAAGGAAGTTATTGCTTGGTTTGGAAAACCGCATAGAGGGAGTGTGTGAAGTCAGACAGAATACCTCGGGCTTGTTCCCCTCTGTGTTGGACCTCCGACACCTTTATTGAGTTTGCTGGTTTTCGGCAAGCTCTCCGCAAATTTCCACGCTAAGGGATAGCCTCTCAAGAGGCCACATTTTAGATTAAATTTTATTTTCAAGCATTGTGCTTTCACACAAGCAATAAAGTAACATTCATAATAATCTTGCTCACACTCAGCAATCACTTAACAATTAAGTAGCCTTTAAAATTTAAAAGCAACATACTTGCAAGACTTTCAGCAGCAATTTGTGACACAGCATCTCGCAGCATTTTCGACTACATTTGGCACTGGTCCATGCAATTTGCTTATCATATTTAATTCAAGTATTGCATCATTTTTTATGTAAGTTGTATCTCTCATACAAGTATCTTGAATGCTTTACTTTCCAGCATAAGCAATCTTTACTTTTCATGTAAGTTGTATCTTGAATGCTTCAATTTCAAAGTCATATTTTATATATCATTTATGCTGCTGGTGTAATATTAATTGTATGTTGTTGATGTAATCTTATTGATATATCTTGCTATTGTTGTTGCAACAAAAAATCTTAGAATTCTTTTTCTTGTTCTTAGTTTAGATTGAGCCTTAGTTTTATTTTCTTTGGGGACTACCCCCCTTGGCTTCGCTAGGAGTTGGCTTAGATGGAGGAGTCGAGGATCAGGTGACAGCACCTTGACTCGAGAACTTTCCCCCAAGGACACACCCAGTGGATTAAAAGTTTTTCCACGTTAAACCTGAGGTGTGTATAAAGG
>WSFP011528275.1:0-12167 GCA_009831015.1 Picea engelmannii | reverse complement strand
AAAATTTATTCTTCCTAAGAAAGATTGAATCTCTTTTACATTTCTGGGAATATTTATAGTATCTATTGCTTCAATCCTCTTAGGATCAATCCTTATTCCATCCCTAGATACGATATGACCCAAAAGCTTACCTTCCCGCATGGCGAAATGTAATTTATTTGGGTTTAAAGATAGACCAAACCTGCGGCATTTTTCAAAAGTCTGTTTAAGATGCATCAAGTGTTCTTCATCGGTTTTAGAGAAAACCATCAAATCGTCGAGGTAAATGACTACGAACTTATCCCTTTCTCCTATGAAAGTGATGTCCATAGCGCGCTGGAATGTGGCCCCTGCATTCATCAAACCAAAAGGCATTTTTTCATACATGAACGTACCCCACAGTGTGGTGAAAGCAGTTTTTCCCTGTCTTGTTCATTCATGGCGATTTGATTATAACCGGAGAAACCGTCGATCATAGACATTCGGTTTGCTCCAACTACCTTTTCTAATACATGGTCCATTTTGGGCAGCGGATAGTTGTCCTTGAGAGACGACTTATTTAAGTTTCAGAAATCCACACACAGTCTGATTTCGCCACTCTTTTTCTTGACCGGGACCATGTTTGCTACCCAGTCTGAATATCTCAGAGGTACGATTATTTTCGCGTCTAAAATCTTCTTAACTTCTTTTTCGATCACAGGTAACAAAATGGGATTAATCTGTCTAAGATTTTTCCTAAATGGTTTGACCCCAGGCTTCAAAGGTATCTTGTGATCAATTACAGAAGTGTCATACGTTCTTAACTCATCATAAGACCAGGCGAAAACGTCCTTATACTGTCTGAGTAGGTCTTTATACTTACTTTTTATTTCGGGAGGAAGGAACTTGGATATTTTTACTATCCTGGATTCTGCTTCAGTTCCTATATCATAGTCCTCCACTTCTTCTGGTTGGGGTTGTAGAGTGGATTTTATAGGTACGTCGTTTTGATCAAAAAGTCTTTCTAAAGGAATCAATCCTTTCGGAATCTGGTTGTTTTTAAGGACCAGCATACAATGATGCGCAATTTTTTCTCGGAAGGCTTTGGGATCTTCCCCTTCTTGCATGATCCATATCGGGTCATTTTGATTTTCTTGGTCTGCGTGAGTTTCGGAGAATTCACCCACTGCTTCAAGAAATTTCTTGATTTGTTCGTCATCCTCAAAGACCTGCCAATGCTGGATATTGTCTGGTATGGACGGTCTGTGTCTGATTTCTATGTGATATTTCAATTTGAAAGTTGTGGGAGGAGAGTAGGTTGAAGTTGCTTTAGCCAATGCATCAGCATGTAAATTCTTTGCGCGTGGGATGAAGTGGACATTTACGGACAAGAAAAAAATTTCCATGAGATCCCAGGCACAATTCCTATATGATCTTAATCTGGGATGCTTGGCTTGGTACTGTCGATTTATCTGTTTGACTATTAATTCTGCATCTCCATATACCTCTAAGTTATTTATTTTTAGCTTTTTGGCAGCCTCTAATCCTAATACCAACGCTTCGTACTCACACACGTTGTTAGTATAATTTATATCCCACTGCAGTTGATAGGAAAATGGAACAATGAATTTACCTTCGGGAGCCACTAAAATCACTCCTGCACCAGCCCCTTCAGAAGATGAGGCACCGTCAAAATACATTTTCCAGACACCAATGCTACACAGATCCTCTGTCATGTAACTTGACTCTTCCTGATCTACATCGTTTTCCTCCGGAAAACCATCTAAACCATCATCAAAAGACAAGATACAATTTCCCAAATCTTGATCAGAAATGTAAATAGGGAAATTGTTTGGGTTTTGAGGGTCACTCACTATATATGCTAATCTCATTTCTCTGTACAACCGAGTAAACTGACCACCAAACATAGGAATTGTGGCGAACGTCATATCCAATTGAAGAGAGCCCCCCAACTTGGTTCCCCATGACCTAGACAACAGTAAACCATACTTAGGGGGAATATCTGCAATAACCACATCCATCAGGATACTCTTAACCGGGACCTGCGCCAGGGTAACTACCAAATCTTTTATCATCCCCATGCACTTAACCCTTCTTGAGTCAAAAGAGTAAAGATCTCCATAAGGTCTGGTGATCTGGAGACCTAATTTGTCCATAATAATCTTAGGCATAACGTTATGGGAGGCTCTAAAGTCTAACATGCAATTATGTAGCAATTGATCATACACATTTAAAGTGATATAAAAGGGAGCAATGGTGTCTTTTCCCCTTCAAAATGGGGACCAAAAGTGATGTTAGGTTTGTCATCTTCCAGGTTTAAAACATCAGACTGGCTTTCTAGCTCAGAGACACCCATCGCTTTGGTAATCTGCTTCCGATAAACGGGGTTTTTTGCTAATTCTACCAAAGGGATCGGTATCTTAATTTTATTTATCTCGTTTTCAAAACTGAAAGATCCGCTCACCTTGTCTGTTGCTTTGGTTGAGACTTCTGAATCCTTCCTTTCCGACTTATTCGTCTGGACCGCTTTATTACTCATAGTCTTGGTTGAAGGCATAACTTTATTTACTGTTTCATTTCCTTGTGCTTGGGGCTCAACTTTTCCCATTTTGGACCCTTGTGTGCTTAACACTTTCATTTTTCTGTTGGGTAATAAGGTCTCTTCTGGAGTAGGCTCATATGCTTGACCTCTTTGGAGGATTTTCTTGGGTTGAGTAGTTGAGGTGGGCTTACTCTTAGATCTTAAGTTATACTTAGGTTGAATCTCAACCATCATCATCTCAGTTTCTTGTTGAGATTCACAAGGGTTAGCATGATCACTTTCTTCACCCTTATTCGACGGTTGTTGAGTGCTTAGAGATTTCTCATAATCTTCTCGAGTCAGATATGGTTGTGTGCAGTCATCACCGAAGTTCGTGACATCATTATCTGAATCTCTAAAGTCTTGAAAATCGTTCGCTCCTATAAAATTTGTGTTCTTTAAGGGAGCTTGTATTTTTTTATCTTCGTTTTTTATTTGTCTTTGCTGGTTCGGGGGGTTGGGGTTCCTCTTGAAATCCTTTTTGGGGAAAGAATCAGCTTTGTCCTGTTCGAGCTCCATTCTGGATATTTTATTTGACAGTTCTTTAATTACTCTGGCCATATCGTCTACCCTATCATCTGCGGACCTATTAGACCCTGACGGACCTGCTTGTTCTCTAAAGCGTTTGGTCTCTCGGTTTCCAGTTTCTATTTTACCTTTAAGCTTACCAGAAGCCATCATATTAGACTCAATTTCTACAACATCGTCCTGCATTCGGTTTAGGGTGGCTCCCCTTGTTTCCCGCAAAAGGAGTGCAAAATCCAGTTCGAAGGCCCCTGCGAAAGTTACCTTGGTTGCGGGTTGGGATAATTTAACCTCGGCTGGGATTTTGTTATACAGTTTGTTAAATATTTGAATAAATTCCATGACTGTTTCTGAATTCTTTTTTATTAAAGACCCAAATTTGGTTAAATAATATAGATGGTCTTTTCTCTCGCCCCATTGTGTGAGGAAAGCATCTTCCAAAGCGTCATAAGACAAGATAGATGCTACAGGTAGGCTCCGAAACCAAGTTCGGACCTGGCCTTCGAAGGTTTGGACAAGAAGTCTCGAATATACATCCTCATGTTCGATACCTAGGATATCTGCGAATTGATCAAAGAAATTAATGTGTTCGGTCGCGGTCAGATCCCCTTCTGCAGTGAATTTTGGTAAATTTTTTATGTAATTTTTAGGAAGGTCGTGTAGAGGGACAAGCAATACCAAGGGAGCATATTTGGCTGCAACTTTCGCAAACACACTAGGAGGGGGGGCAGACCCTTGGCCTCCAGCTCCTCCTAGAGGGGCTCCTCCCCCTCCTCCTCTGATAAACCCTCCACCTCCTCCTATAAACCCTCCACCTCCTCCTCCGGCAGTTGCCATCGTTATTTGTGGAAAGTTATAAAGGGGGTTTTGGAAAATTAAAAGGGAATCTTTATTTTCTTCGCGAAGAGGAAAATCCGACGAGGAAATATAAGGAACGCGAGGACTCGGTTCCTCGGATTTGCAAGAGATGAAATCGGGAGAACCGACGGGTGTGGAAACCAAATGTGTAAAACACTCTTCAGAATTTGGTGAGGTCGGGAAATTTAACTGAAGGAAATATGGTATGTCAACTGCTGACGAACTTTCAAGAGGGCCCTTTCCTTTTTGTACTGAGGGGATTGTCGGATGAATCTCACTCCTAACTTCGAAGCAGTTTGGCGTTAAAACTTTAGTATCAAAGAGAGGACTGTGTGAAGTTGAGGGTTCAGAGGAACTCTTAGTCTTCAGTTGTGGGGTTTTAAGTTTGTAAACTACAGCGGTTGGCTTAAGAGAGCCTCTCGCCTTTAGAATCTTCTCGGTATCGGTAACGGGCATAATCTGCTTACCATCCAGGTTTTGTCTGGTATTCCTTCAACCGGATGCCAGTTTATTATTTGTGGAGTCGCCAAGTGAAAGATTAGGAAGCCTTAAAAGGTGTGTACTCTTTGTTCACTATCAAAGGGTAACACTTTCAACGAAAAACAAATGTCATTTTCCCAGGGAAAAAGATTTCGTAACTTCGGTCCCCGGCAACGATGCCAAAAAGATGTTGTTCCAGAGTCTGTACTTAAGGCTTAGAAGTATAGTGTCTAGGCATCCAAAAGTAGGTAAAAGGTGGAGAAGAGAGAAACGTCAACCTTCGGCAGTGGACACTATGGAAGATTTCTACGTTGGTGTTGTCTAGCTTCCAACTGTTCCTGGATGGTTATATCATGTCCAATCGTTGCCCATGAACGTTCGAGTTCAACCCGGGTAGTAGATATTTTAAGAATAGTATTGAAAAGGTTTAAGGCAATGTGCGTCTAATTTGATAATCTGGGTTCAATATTAGGTTGTGTTGGTATAGGGACAGTCATGGAGGAACAGTAAAATAAGAAAAACTTCAGAGAGAAATTAAGTGATGTCTCAATTTGGTCATATAAAAGAGAATTTACGGTTTCAGAAATAAAAAACGGGGTGCAAATCAAAGGCTCTTTCCCGTAATTGAGTTATATCTGAATAAAATGTATGAGGTGGGAGAAAAACATTTAGTTGTCTATGGTGTAAGGCTCCTATCAAGGGAGAATCTCACGTATAAACAGAAGAAGAAAACTGTAAGGAAATAACCCGATGTAGCATAAAATATATGTAGAATTCTGAAAGTGATGACTGGTCTTACACCTGCTGATAGCCGATACAGAGGAAAAACAGTAAACAATTACAGAAAACCAAAATTCATTCGCTATAGTAGTGGTCGTACTAAATTATAACGAAGCATTCATCAGTTATGAATATGAAATGAAATGAAATATGAGATACAAGAAAGCAAACTCATAACACAGTCGTGACGGAATTGAGAATCTTCATATTTGCTTTGTATTAACTCTCAAATTGTAAAAACTCTGTTACAATCAACACAAAAAGGTCCAGCCCTTTTCTTTTCTTTCTTTGGTGTATTTATACAGATTTACAAATAAGATAGAATCTCGGTCGTTACAAAATTTTGGTTATGATAGGGAGGAGAGCAATAGCTCCATTTCTTCTTCTTTGTCTTCACTTGGTGCCAGACGTTTGTCCTCGCGTGTGCTCGGTATAGGTGACACATCTTTCAACCAGCTGTGATATCAGCCTCGACGATTCTGCTTGACAGTTGGCTTCAAAAAAGTAACATTCTCGAGCTAACTGTTGCAGCCTGTCTTCCATCTGTCCGTTTATGATGTCGATAGCACATAATTGTGTGCTTGGTTTAATTATACATTTTTCTATTTGGACTATGTCCGCCATACTCACTTGGGAGATCTCGGCCAAATCTCTTTCCTCTTTTTCCTTTAGATCAAGCGAGATTTTTGCCATATTCATTTGCATCAACGCCTCCGCATTACCTCCGCTAACAATGCCTATCAGATCGCCATCTATAGAACTAAAGGCCTCTTCTAAGGAATTCATTACCCTTTTGGCTTGCAGCTTGCCTTCCGCGATCCTGTGCTCCCATTCTTTTAATAGAATGTTTCCTCTGGTCTGCTCCAAAATGGTGAACCTGGGAGTACTTCCCGAACTCCTGTTGTTTGTAGCTATCACAGCCTCGTGGAAGGCAACCTATGCTGCTCCAGCTTCCCTTTCTCTAGCAGATAAGTTCTCCAAAACTTGATTAACTAGCAAGCAATTGTCCCGAATCTCCCCTACCTTGCAGAGTAAATTTCGTTGGGCCGTAGAGACTCTGCCCCGAATCTCCATCGCCTGGGACTGAAACATCCCAAAATCTATCACTTTGCTTTCGGCAATTTCCACCCTAGCCTGCAGCTGTTGGATCAAATCTCTTTGATGGCTCGCTTGCATCTGACCATCTCGGACCACCAGTTGTGCTTGCTCGAGCTTAGTCTTGAGTATCTCTATCTCGTTTTTATCGGCCAACCTGGTCTTCTCTATTCCTACACTCACCTGGTCTTTGGCAGTTTCTATTGTTGTGGCTAGTCTAGCTTAAAGGGTCTTGATGAGGTGATTTTTTTGTTTAAGATGGTTTTTCAAAATCCCAACTAAGAATTGGTTCGCCGAGGCATATGCTTTTAATGTCCTTGCTATTTCAGTCGTGAATTGTTCATTCTTCTTGTCCTTCCCATCAGTTATGACTTTGTATTTATTTGTTGTTGACTCTCCTTCCTGATAAAATTCCCTCTTTACCACTTCCTTTCTCTTCTTATCGAAGAAAAACTCATTCGGAGGGAGTTCTTCTACCCTTATAGGCCTCAACTCTTCATTGAAGATCCATCCTGCATCAATATTTCCCCGAGTCGACTGCAAGGGGATAACTGATGTGATAGGTTCTCCGATCTGCTTCGCTGATTTTCCCAGAGTAGTAACCAGACTCTGCTTCTTTGACGGGTCAGGACTCTTTATCTCTGTTTTCGAACTCTTAGTTTTCTCTCCCTCATCCTGGTGTTTTTCTTGATCGGGAGTCGCATCCTTAGAGCCTTCGGCATCTCTCTGTTTCGCCTCCACCGTACTCAGACTCTCACCCCGCAACACTGCGGGAAGACAACTGCATCGATGCTCCTGGAACTTCAGAACATCGGCTCTTTCTTCGGGTGCCAAGGTTTGTATCCGAGCTAGAATCTCGGCATAGGACCTTGCACCTCGGAAAATGTCATCCGAGGGTGAATTCTTGTGCTCAAATCCCTTGAGCCCGCAACTGGACAAATGATTGCTCACGACCCTTTGCGGATCGTGCTTCTTGTATTCAATGGGGACCAAATTTAGGTCTTCCAGGGCTACTACCTCAGCTTTGGCATGCCGGAAATCTAATAAAGAATAAGAATTTAAATGAATAGGAAAAGGTGGCCATACCTTCTTTGAGTATCCCTTAAGCTCTTTGCTTATACCACCAATTACTGTTTGCCTGGCAACCTCGCGACAAGCCAACTTGTCGGGGATGAACAATGGCAATGCATGTGAGGGAACCGAAGCCCCGAAAACTCTGAGATATGAAAATTCAGCTTCTACATACCAGTCATCTATGGTGCTCAGATTTGTCACTATACTGTTCGATATCCTAAGTGGCGGGTGGCCGAAAATAGTGACATGCAGGGGCACCATCACCCAGTTGAAGATTTCATACACGAAACTTGTCGCTTTGTTTTCCCACAATTTCGCATGATAAACGTGGATAGGCTCACCTTCTACTGGGGTCCAACTCCATCTCATTAAGGGAAATGGTGTTAAAAAACACACGGCATCCATAATTTATGCAGACATGAAAAATGAAGATGCCTTTCCGCTCTCTTTCTACGCCCAATACTCTGTGACCCGACTGATCAAGCTATCGGACAGCATTTTCGCCCAGTCGAAGGAAATGCCTTCGGCGACCCGGAACATTAGAGGCACCCACGGAAGAAAAAAAATGTGAGGTGTCCTCTCTCCCATATAACCTACATGTCATCATGGCTACATATTTGTACTGTGGTTCTAAGGAAGCTATTGAATATATGACGTGGCTATCAGCCCTGAACTTCGCGGCGTGCGAAACCCAATCTCTTATTAAACTGGACATGGTTTTATCATACTATACGCATTCCTTCTGCTTGAACTCGTCCAAGAATTCGACACCATATGTGTAGTCGGACGTTGTGGGCAGCTTATACATGGCTTGTAGATGTTTCGGCCTGAAAGTCCCAATGGTGACTTTATGCTCATTCATGATGGTTCTGGTCGGTATGTCCACATGGTCTAATTCCCATCGGACCATGTCATAATATGGAAGCAATCGTGGCTTGGCTGCTACTTTGTGCATTCCGGATTGGATGACAATCTTATACTTGGTGGTTATATCATATTTTTCGTTGTCGCTGGAATCATCGGAGTAATCCACCAATTCAGCTTGTAGAACATCTTAAACAAATGACCAATTCGGGACCGAGTCGATACTTCGAGGTGAAGTATCAGCAACGTTGTTCGAGCCTTGTCGCAAAACCTCAACACTGGCTTTGGATTCTTTTCGCGGAGCCGTGGCTGGAGATTGTACTTTAGTTCTTCTGTGATAGAAATACGTATACGTACAGAAGTCAGCTCACCAAGAAAATGTGCTCTACGTAATGTAGAAATGAATTTTCCATAATGCATAATCGTTCTATATATATTCGAAAACTGGTACTCTTTCAGATGAAATCTATCAAATCATGCTCAGAATAAAAATTTAACCATAAAAATTTGATCTTATATTTATCGATTTGCCCTATTTCCTCATTAATGTCATAAATTTTGGCAGTTTACAATGTCAGTTGGCATATGGAAAGAATAAGGCTACCTCGTAAATCATGCAGGCATCAAGAAGTGGGATGTATTGATTTAGCTTAATTAATATGGTTTTACCAACGTTAATTAATCTTTCGCCACTCGTTGTATCGGGAATTTCGTTTTAACACTTTGAACCTCTAACACTCGAGATTGCGATGATCAACTTTGGTTGATAAAAAACGTAATCGTGATTATGATTAGGAGCTTAATTAATTTCATTATTATTTATATTCGTTGTATCGCGGCTTGGAGCTTCGAAGGTAAGTTTCTGGGAAGTCTGCATGTCGAGCTGCGAAACCGCGAGATCGCGATATTATGACTTAATTAAAAGGGAAGATAAACTTGGATTAAGTGATTAATTAATTATGTTCATACCCTTATCGTGATCTCGCGAGTCGGGGTTTATATAGTATAACTTTTTATAAAAGAAAATATCGAGTGGCGAATTGCCGACAGAACGTTACCATGGTTTAGCTTTTACTTTTAACCTTGACACGGGTTACTAAAATGAGGACTTCGTGTTCTCGGCTATCAGGGCTATGACAATATTTTTTTGGGTTTGGTGAACGCCGAGGTGCGAAAACCTGATGACGTTTAATCATGGTTTAGGGAAAACTTTACTCTCGTTACTGCCCTGGGTGAAAAATTAAAACGATTGCACCGTTTCGTAGCTCGGGACGTGTGAACTACATGACTTATATTATCCGACCTACGAGATCCCGAGGTAGAACAAAAGGGGAAACATTTTCACGAAAGATAGGACTCGTCTCAAGAGTACAATAATCATCATTGCTTGTGTGATAAAGCTTCAGAGATCTTGAAACCACAGAGGGAAAATACGAAAACCATCTTTCGATTTCGAGCATTAAGAATGAAATTTGTGACGGGCTAGAAAAACAAAGGCAGCTCCAACAGGTCCTTTCAAAATCGCTTTTGTCCTGAGCACTAACTCTTAAATCCTAAAATATTTACAGGAGCGATTAGTCTCCTACACCACTAACAGTTCCCACTTGAAACATTACGTGTAACCAACTTGAAAGGTTTTAATGTTGTTTGGGTTTTCTGTATATTAGCAGTCTAGCTTTGCTTTCATTTTTTTCACTGTTTTCATTTATGCTTTACAGTAGTTTGATTTTTGCTTTCTGTTTTTAACCATTTCCTGTTGCTTTTACATTTCTATCATTTTATTTCTGTTGTTTTAAACTTTGCAATTTTAATTCTGCCATGGTTTTTATTGTTCTTCCGTCTTTTAGTTGATTTTTGTCAAAGTTAAGATGTTGGATCGGTTCTGCCACAGTGACTCTCCTACAAGATATTGTTTGTCAATAACAATCAAGCTTACACAATTGTTATGATGTTTACCCCTGAAAACAATTGAAATTGTTATTTTCTTTCATTGTTGTCTTATAAAGAAATTGGTTATCTCTCGCTTATGCTTTCCATTTCTTCATCCATTTGAAAATTTAAAAGAGCAAGTCCATATTTTTTCTCCTTGAAGTAATGAATAGATTATGGTTGAATGATTATGCATACAGGGATAAACCCCCTCATACTTAACATTTTTCATGAGTTATTCCCAAATTCCTGATCATTTTTCCATTAAATCCACTCACTTCCCCCTTTTGCAAAGTCTTCCTGGTTATATCTTCTTGACTTGTTGTTCTTGGTCTACGAAACCATGAGTTATGAGTTCTAAATCTATTGAAAACAAATTTCCTTGTGGAGTCGCCAGTTTGTTGACGATATAAATCGCAACGAGGATTTCGCCCGCAAAGTATTGCTAAAGCCTATTATTATAAGCTAATTATATATATAATACTAGTAGGTGGGACCCCCTTGTAGATTGGAGGATCAGACCTAGTTCTTATTTGATGTTTATGTTGTTGTTTGACACTGCTTACAGGTTTGAGCATGATTGATGTTCAAATGTTGGTTCTATTCGCAACAAATGGATGACGGATAATTCATGCTATGTGTGGGTCTCGTTACTCTAAATTCTCAATTCCACGTCATGAGGGCTTATGTGAACTGTTATTTCTATGCTAATTGCGCCATGATCTATTACATATTACACTTGCACAAAACATATGTTATTCATGAAAAAAGATAAAGGAATATGGAATAAATCTGGAGGAGCTATCTTATACTATGCTACGCTATATTATATACAAATGAAATTAAATGGATTATTGTTGGTCCTAGCTAACGAAGTTAGTGGCTATATGATTTATTGAGTTATATGAAATCACATTTGATATGCATTATGGTATGATTGGCAATGGTTAAATGTGATATGGGGTTGCGCATTTGGCAAGTAATGGATGTTAGTTTCGATGCATAGATTAATTGAATGGATTAATCGATGGTTGGTTGGTGTGTACTAAGTGATTGAATGAGTAAAGGATGGAAGCGACGTGCATTTACTACACATCCCTCCATACCTCTCCCACTGGTCATCACCCTAGTTTGGCTATTGTTCAATTGTTGTTCATTGTGGTTAAGCTCTGATTTTCAGACAAGGGAAGAACTACTCGACCATGCTCGTGTTTTAAAGCTTTTTGTTTATAGGTATTTCTTTTTCACCATCCATGAACCCTCTCTATTTATGAAATATATATTGGCTTTGTGATGTATGGGTCTGTGCTTTTCTTGAGACTGGAATCTATGTAAACTTGTGATATTTCTTTGGAATGGTTGGTTGTGTGGTTTTTGTTGCAAATAGAAAATGATGGTTGAAGTGACAATTTCATTGATTATTCTGAGTGGTAGAATCCATGAAGGCTCTATGTTGTCCTTATGGGTTTTTGTTGAAGGGTTCATTCGGTCCAAACTTGTTGGTTGTCTATGTTGGGTATGCGTTATATTCTTTGCACGAGTAGTAGTGTCTGAGTGTATGTGCTGAGTGCGCAAGGGGGTTAGAGGGGGTGCTAGGCCCCCCCTCGAGGGGTGCAGGGCGTGGGGGTCCGAGGGCAGCTCCCCCTGAAAAAAAAAATATGCCTCGGGAAACGTGTCATGTATTTAGGTGGTTTTTTCGACACATGGTTTTTTGCAGATGGTTTTCTATTTCTAGTTAAGGAATTAGGGTTTTGGACTAATCCAGGTCATTGGGTTAGGGTTTTGGATGTCACTGGATCCTATATGTATATTGTATTGTAAACAATGTAACACAATGAATGAATATAATATATGCTGGTTTTCCTGGTTTGGGTTTCCAGGGGAAAAATCTCTGTGTAAAGTTTGTATTTGCCATTGTATCTTTTCTGTTCTTTTCTGAATATCTATTTACATTATACATTGTACAAGGTTAGAATTTACATTTGGTATTAGAGCTTTATTG
>WSFP011528267.1:0-12167 GCA_009831015.1 Picea engelmannii | reverse complement strand
CAGGCATTAAATTTATAGAGAAATCAATATCTCTCTTTGGGGGTAGTCCTGGTACCTCCTTGAACACATCTTCAAAAATTCTTCCAGGACTACATGATCTTCCAAATTTGACACCTTATCTTTAGGTGTCTCTTCCATATGAGCTGCAAATAATTGACACCCTTTTCTATAACATTTCTTCAACTGTAATACTGAAATTTCTCTGATGGTTATTGCCCTGGGAATTCCCTACACTTTCCTTAGGCTCTCTTCCTCATCTAAGAAAGTAAATGCCTTGTTATGAAAGTCTAGGATAGCATGATGTTGTTCCAACCAATTCATTCCAATTACACAGTCATAGGAACCTAAAGGAAAGATGTTCAAATCGACCCTCGTGTTCAGTCCATTCATGTCCATAAGACATGACTTAACCATCTCACTATCTTTTCTTTTGGATCCGGTAGCCAACTGCACCAACTAAGATTTTCCATGCTTGCTTCTTGGAAAATGCAAACTTTCCACCATCTTAGGATCTATATAACTATGACTAGATCTTGAATCAATTAAAATAGCAATGGTTTGGTTGTTGATCATACCTTCCACTTCAATCATATGTGACTGATAATCTGTTTGTTTATTGTCTAGGGCTACATAGATTCTTGGTACATTTCTACCCATGTCTTCTACTATTTCAGCTTGTTGTACATTGTGAACAGTCCTCAATTTTTCACCTCTGTGAGGGTCATCTCTGAACATGTGATCTCCTTTACAACCCCATTGAATAGGTGGCTGCCTTGGCCTTTGACCCCCTGTCTCAATCGTTCTGGGTTCTCTAGAAGTTGGTTGCCCCTGGGTATTATTTCTGAAGAATGGTGGCTTAGTTCCCTTCTTCCTCTGATCCATCTTAAATTTCTTTTTGTCTTCCCAATATTTTTGGAAATTTGTCCTTGCTTTTTTGTTGATCATATAGGCATTTAGTTCTCCTTATGGTCTCCTCCAATGTCTTGGGATCATCATATTGTATTTTTTCACTAATAAATGATGACAATCCACTCAAATACCTTTGAATTTTAACTGTCTCGTCCTTGATGAAGGAGACATGCTTCAACAGTTATAAAAATATTCTTTCATATTCATCAATGGTCATACTCCCAAGCTTGAGTTCAAATAACTCTTTCATTCTCTTGTCATAATATCTCTTAGTCAAGTATTTATTCTCAAAATACTTCTTGAATTCCCTCCAAGTAACACTTTTCTCTTTAATGTGTTACACCTGCACAAGTTGATCCCAGCACATGGATTCCTTTCCCTTGAGTTGATAGATGGAAATTCTACCTTCTGCATGAGAAGATTAATTATGAAATTGAAAATATTTTTTCATGCCCAACAACCATGTATCTGCATCTTAATCCTTCTTATGCTCACCATCAAATGTAGAAGGTTTGATTTTGTTCATTTATCCTCATAGCTCATCCACTAGACCACCCCAGACCTCCTATGCTTCCCGATAAGGGATGGACTTGAGTTTTTGTGTGCCCTCTTATCGGAATTCCTCGGGGAATGATGGTGATGTCTGCTAACACTTATGTCTCTTCTTTTCTCATCAAGAGCTACTCTCCTTATCCAATTTATTTTCTATTATTTTCAAGATCTACAACAACTTCACGTTGAAGTCCTCTTGCTACTCTTTGGCTCTCATAATCCTTTCATTATCAGCTTTATGGATTTGTACATCTTTCTGCAAAATTTTAATGGTCTCTACCATATTCATGTTTTCATCCCTTCCTTCTCCATGTCCATTGGAGTTTGTTCCTTCAATGCCCAAATGGACATCCATCCATCTAATCTCATCTTCCTGGCTGTAAGTCCCTTGTGCCTCTTCCATTACTATGGAATCTGTGTTGATATTGATCTGATCTAGTTTTTGTTAACTCTGCAAAATGTGCAGCCAGCAAAACTTTGACAGGCTAACTGTTTCAACAATTTCATGAAATTATGAACCATTTTTGTTCAATAATATATCAGAATCCTTTCTTTTGATTTCTTGAAAAATGGAATGCCCAGATCAATTTTCTAGGTGGATATTTAAATTCCATTGACCAACACATTTCCAATCCCTGCTCCCATGCTCAATTCAAAGTCTTGAGCAGAAAGTTATGGTTATTTGAAAATTTCTTATTAATTTTTCTGTTCATTTTTCAACTTTGCACAACTATGCGCTGTAATTATGCAATTTCGCACCTACTCCATTGGATTTTTCATAGGATCTCAATTGGGTTTATTTATATACATATTATGGACACTTTGTCCAAGTTTCACCTTTTTCTGGGTTCTTGGCTGCTAGTTACAACTTGCTGAAGTTCTAGGCCAATTTGTGTTTTTGGTCTGGAATGCTATAGGTACCTTCTTTACCATATTAAACACTTTTAACATGACCAGAAATTTAATTGAGATATGGGACTGTCTTCTATGGTTAAATAGAATTCTATTGACTGCTCGTGCACCTCAATTTGATTCCAGAGCAGAAAGTTATGGCTCTTTGAAGCTAGTTGGGTCTTAAACATTACCCTCCATTGTTTATGTTGTAAATTTCTCATAAAAGCTCTATTTAACGAATGGTTTACACCATTAGAAAGATATCTCCGAGCTCTTTAAAAAGACACAGTGTGCCTTGGGATACAAGAAACACTTTGTTCACGTGATTTTTGAGTACCTAAAAATGCTCTTAAAGGCCTCAAAAACGCATTGCAAAAAGATGACGTTCGAACAGTATAAAATGTTGCAGAAATTCGTTGGTTTTTTGTTGTTATTCACTAGCCAAACGACTTATCGCACACAAAGTTCAACCTGTACACCCATATTTACCATGCACATCAACACCACACGGTAAATCGTGCTCCGCACACCTATAACCATTGTCCATCACTTCTATGTCGCGCCAATAACTTGCGCACACTAGTTTTGTGTCACATGCCATATCCACTGCGTGCAGTTTTGGTTCTTGCACTATTACCTGTTGTGCACAATTTTTGTATCACATGCTGATATTCCGCACGCAATTCACTCTACGCATTGTACCATGCCAAAATTTAGTATGCCCCACCACGCACCATTAACTAAACTATCGTGCAACGACATATACCCACATTGCGTGCACACCAACCAAACTCTTCTGTGCTCTGCCAATACTGTTCACATCATACGTTTCATTATTATGTGTGCACATCGCACGCCAGTATTACGCATGTGTTAATCAATTTGCACCGTGCAATGCCAATTTTAGCACGTGCACCCGCACACCAACATTTTTCCGCGCATCACCAAAATTTAGTGCGCACACCCGCACGCCAACATTTTTTCGTGCAGCGCCAAAATTTAGTGCGCACAGCAGCACGCCAATATTTTCCCGCGTAGTGCCCATTTTTTTATATATCACAAGCTTTTTACTGCGCATCATGCATGTGCACATTCATTTTTATGCGCATCAATTCCTTGTGAATTTCGCTGCATAAATTAGGGTTTTTTTCTAACTTTTTCCCCATTTTTACCGTAGACATTTTGCAACTATGAAATTCTTTCAATTTCACCCTAATAACACCAGTTCAACCTCTGCAACAACAAATCGTTGTGGGTTGACATTTCTGGAACGAATTTACCCGAAATCAATTCACGAATTGAGAATTTTAATTGCAAAACTCACTCCATCTGTCATGGCTTCACTGTAACTTCAAATTCGACCAATTCCAAGTCCGATATTGCTAGAACAAATATTAAACCAATAATGTCTCTCCACTTGGTCGAATTTCTTCATTTTCTCATGAATTTAACAACAGAAATTGAGGCTTTTCCCAATTCCGCGCAATTGTTGTTACTTTTTACCATGGATGCTCTACAAACTGAAATTTGGCCACTTCAAAATCAATCCTCTGTGAAATTTCACTTCAACTCAACTTGTTTGGCCCATCCAGGCTCGATGTTGAAAACTGAAGCTCTGATACCATATTGTAACGTCCCCGGCCACCCATGCCAAGCCACGCTACAATAGAGAACGCTTTCGTTCTCTCTGTGGAACATACTGTAACATACCCAACATCCCATTAAGCTATGCCACATAAATTTTTCGAACTGCATGCAATTAAAATATATACACACAAAGCTCTTGCGGAAACATATATATAAAATTTAAACATACAAATACATCTATAAATGCACAGATTCACACTGAAATAACAGTGAACATATACATGAAGCATATACAAGCAATACCCATAAAAATAAACACAGTTATAACTACACATATGATAACCCATAAAAATAAGCACGTAAATAACAATGCAGCATGTAAATTTATCACACAATTGACACTTATCTTGGTAAGAATGTCACCAACTGAGTGTAGACCTTCCATGAACCTCCCAGCCTTAGACCACACTGTTCATCACTCTCAGTAGTGGGTCACCCCCGAGCTGGGACTAAACTCCACCTGGGTAAAGAGATTCCTAACCAGGCTAATGGTTCATAGACAACAGGAAAAACTTCGTCACAGGTGCCAACTCAAACTAACAACCTACAATCTCTCATTCCCCACATGCCTGCCCAACCTCGGGAAGTGTGCCCCTTCTCTTCTCAATAGTCCTTCGGCTGCCCCACTTCCTTTCCAAGCTTCAACAACAGACCGGATAGGAAGTCGCATAGCCCTATAGCTGCAGTTTAGCACCTTTAAGAAATCAATTCCCAGCAATGCTCTCACTCAGAGAGGAATTTCTCACGGGTCTGAAAACCCGCCTCTTCAATATCCCACGGGCCTGACAATCTGCTTCTTCAGTCCAGCTCCCAAGCTAACCAGCTACACAAACAAGTATGGCTATGAATACAAGTCCAGATACAATGACAAGAAAAATAAACAGGATAGCTGACTGCGTGAGTGAAAAGATCATGGTATGGCTAAATGGATGACCAGATGATGGAAGGAATGAGGGAAAGAATGCCCGAAAATGAACTAAGTCCAAACAATATGTATGCATGTTCCCAACTTGACACTTTTTATGTTGGGAGCTACTTTGGCCCACTTGTCCCCAACTTTGGAACTTAGAATAAAATAATTATCCATACTTTATGATTTAAGAAATATTAATATAATATTCCTTTTTGGCGTAAGCTCCCTAGCTTAGCCCTTTTCCTTAACTTTTAGCCCCCACCCTTTCCCTAACTAGTGGAGTTTAGTCCCCATATGCTTTTATCGTGGTCGGTCTGAGTGCAACAATGTATTTTATATTAATGATAAGACATATACAAAAATAGGCGCACTGGCCTTCAACATCTAGGCTCTCTGGCCTAATCAAAACATAAGCATCCTAGCTTATAATAACAGGCTCACCAGCCTAAAAAACACCTCATATACACAAAGGCTCTCTGGCCTCAAAATTGCGCACACTTAAGTTGTTGCGCGCGGTATCTTGGAATGTGCACACTTTCTCATTTTACTGCGCAATACATGCGTGCACTATGCCATGGAAGGTGCATACAAAATGATGTCAAACAACTCACCAACTTACAAACATTTGTATTTACATTTACAATTAGGTTCGGCCTAGGGATATTACAATATGTCTCATGCAATGGTACTATTGAGTCCACTAGAATTTTCTTTTCGTACTTCGATAGGAGTATTATTGTGCTAACGAAATTCACAAATTCTTGATATTCTAGCAAAAAAATTTCTCAATTGTCCACTCAACAAAGGCTAGGGTTCGCAGGGTCCTATGGACAATGGAGTGTCAAGCGCTATAGCTTTCTGATATACCTAAGGGATTCCAACAATAGTACTTGGTCAAATATTTCATGGCACCAACTAGGGAGGATAGATCATACACTTAGTTGTACTTCCCAATTCCCTAGTATGGGAGAGTGATATTCTTAAGTGTTGTTCTCAATATACTATAGCATCGAGACAATTCAAAAGATTATGTAAAGTGAGTTTCAAGTGCACATAGTGGGATTCCAATATACCTGAAGGTACATGGAAGATCCAATATGTAGGGAAATTTTGTCTATAGTAATACTACTCATCGAGGTACTAACAGAAGTGTACAAGAGTGTCCAATTAGGGGACTCTAGTTATATTCCCTACATGTATGCTTCATCAACCATTTTTTTATCCACTCATTAATAGATTTCTATTTTTAAAGACACAAAAACTCTAGCTAAAAAAACAAATTCTAAAATTTGGGAACATGCTAGCATATGAAAGAGCTTTAATAGCACAAGTGTAATGTACTTAACCAATAAAAATAATGATTATTAAGCAATTATTCAAGAAATATAAACTACAAAAAAAATAAAAATAAGAGAGTCAATGATATATACCCTACATAATATAACCCTAGTATTGGTAATCCAAAAGAAGAGCAATGTTCATGGGGCTCTTTGACGGGGAAACACCTTTTGAGCAGAGCTCCATTAGAATAACAACACTTGTCAAAACGTTGCATAGCCTCCTAGCTTTATATATAGTCTTTCACTAGCAAAACCATAACTACTAGTGGTTTCATCATTAATAAGTACCAACCACCTAGTGGACCTTATTTAAAAAAATAACCATTTTACATAAGTAACTACCCACTAACTACCTAATAAACCTTATTTAAAAAAAGACCCTTTTACTTTTAAATTGAGTAATTACCACTAACTACCTAATGACCCACTTACTAACTTCCTTGTTTTTATTCATTACAAGCTTCGACTTTGGATAGTCCCAAATGACAGATTCATAGCAATTCAACATACAGAGGATTTGAAAGAAATCTAGTTTTATTGCTCAGCTTGCTTCCCCATTTCAGGTGACTGTGGACTCATCCTCTGAATTACCAGTCACCCTGACTTCTTTATCTCTGGAATTATCTGAATCTTCAAAACCTGCACTTTGCCACATCATGAACATCATTCCAATAATGCCTCCCACTGCAAATACAGACGATCTCTTCGCTATCGATAGCTTGTTTCCAATGACACCCACAATTAAAACGGTGGTGAACTCACCTGTCCACGCCAGAGCATTTAATCAGTATTGGATTAATACTGTGTATAAATCCAACAATGTGCTTTGGCACCCCTGATATTTACTTTACTAGATAAAAAGAGGAAAGGAGAGAAACCTGCAGCAGTTGTCAAACACCAGACTGCTTGAACAACTGATTTCATAGAAACAGGGGCCTGAGAATAAGCAAATTCCAATCCAGTAACACTAAATAATACTTCTGCAGCTGTCATTATTACATGCTGAGGTACCTGCCATAGAATTGATATTTGCTTTGCTTTTTCAGTTGGGTAAGCTAAGATGAACAGTCCCATATGATCCTTATCATCAAGCGCGGAATCTGAGAAAGTGTTAACATGAGATGCCATGAACCCTGGATTGGTTCTGTTATCAATTGCTATCTGGAGCAGGCCTGATGTAAAAAATGCAGCAGAAGATAGCAGCATGCCCAAAATTATCCTTCTTGTTGCTTTCGTAGCAACCCCGTGCTTCTTTAAGAAAGGATAAATCGCTTGGTCAAAAAGCGGAATGAAAATGAGGACGAGGAGTGGAGCAAGAGCCTGTCAATACATATTCTTGATCATGTTAGCCTAGTTTGTATATTTTACCATGAAATTCATCATACATATTTCTCGTGTTTTCCTCAAAATGTATGCTGAGGTGATAGTGCTGCTCTATTGACTGCATAACTAAGTAGGAAGCTTCTTCGAAAATGGGAGAAATAGAATTGAAAGCTCCAATCTAGCCCCTGATCAGATTAAGGGGTTATATGAGTTCTTCTGGCTAAGATTGACCAGATAACGTTTGGACAAAGATGACAACATTCCTTTTTCTTAGGTTTCAAAATGTGGTTAATGTTTCCTCACTCTGTAAGCTACTATTTCTTCAGGTTAGAAAAACGCTGGTCTGAGAGGCCAGCAAAACCCCATACTTCTCGTGGGGTCGCACAAGGCTGCTGAAGGGACGTTTCCCTCAAAAAGTATGCTGAGGGGATAGTACTGCTCTATCTACTACATAACTAAGTAGGAAGCTTCTTGAAAATGGGAGAAATAGAATTCAAATCTCCATTCTAGACCCTGACCAGATTAAGGGGAAATATGAGTTCTTCTGGCTAGGATTGACCAGATAACGTTTGGACAAAGATGACAGCATTCCTTTTTCTTAGGTTTCCAAAATGTGGTTAATAGTTCTTCTCTGTAAGCAGCTAATTCTTCAGGTTAGAAAAACGCTGGTCTGAGAGGCCAGCAAAGGCGCATACTTCTACTAAGGTTTATTAGACACAAAAAAATGTCAGAGCTTAAAGCTTTGTCCATCAAAAACCTGGTTTTAAGGTGCAAGTTCCTAGTTTCATGTGTAAGCATTCACTCTCCCTATGCTATTAACATTGATTGACTTATAGTTCTGGTAATGAAGTGAACCATTTTGGATCTGTGCTTAGCTCACTGGTGAATTGATGTATGTGAAGGAATACACCCAATTCAGTGTGTACCCTTTGTTAAATCTAAGCAATCGGCTGGTGCAGAAGACTTAAGTAAAAAGACTATTCAAAGATCCCAATCCTTAAGTAAAAAGACTATTCAAAGATCCCAATCCTTAAGCAAGGTGATGGAACCACAGCCTAAAACACAGTCACAACAATTATGTAACTCTTAAAACATACAACTTTATAAATTTTTAATGATAAGAAAGCACAATTTTTATCAAATTTTAGATGCTTAAACATACCCAGGCCAAAACCAAAAAAATTATTGTCTAGTTCGAAGCCCAAGACAATCAATCGATTTGGTCATTTTCGGTCGTTTTAATATGGTAGGGAATACTACAAAGGGAAAAAATGGCAGCTGCAAGCAAAACCTCCTTCCTTTTTGTTAGTGTCAATATAAATAATCCAGGACGCAGAGTCATCACCTGCATCTGATCTGGCCTGATCACAACATTTCCGAGCCAGGACACATGCCCATTCATCTGTCTTGCCTGAAATACCCACGTAGAGGCCTTCTGACCATACAGGCACCAAAACAGAGAAGCAGGAACGAAAAAAACACACACTCTCATCACAGCTTTTACATCTTCGACTTCTTCTGCACCGCATTTTAGTTTAGCAGCATCAAGCCAGTGAGCAGCAGTGCTCGGTCCTCCTTTACAATAAACTCGCTCATAATTTGCATAACCAGATTTGCTCTTTCTCAGCCTTACAGCACTAACTATGACTTTAACCACAGTGGAAAAAACACCCCCCACAGCCTGTCTGTCTACATAGACTTCCCTGCCAGCCCAGAGTATAAATATAGAAAAACCCATGAGAAGAGCAGGAATACCAAAAGCGGCTGCATACGACACATCGGCCCGCAGCAGTGGCGTGAGGAGGATCGATACGAAGGCACCCACATTAACTGCAAAGTAAAACGCAGAGAAAAATGCCATCCGAAGCCTTTCTTTGGTGAGACCATCGGGCATAGAGAATTGTATTTGGTCTCCTCCAAACGCAGGGACACAGGGTTTAACCCCTCCGGCGCCAACTGCTGTGAGTAAAAGACCCGCAGCAGTGCTCCACATGGCATAGCTCGAAGCTTTTTGAGTTACAGGATCGAGATCTGGTATTGCAGCCATGGACATCACCCAGATCCCTACTGCGTAGAGAAGAGATAGATATAATATTGTTCTGTATTTTCCCTGCCAAACCAAAAGATAAATGTATTAATGTATTGATCGAATTCAGTCTGAGGCTTAAAGAGGCTTAGTTCTGATAGTTTACCAAGAAGGAGTCACTGATTACGGCTCCTAGAATTGGAGTGGCAAAGCCCGCCATTGTGAAGAGATGAAATATCTGCGTGGATCGGACCTGGGAGAGGCCGAGGTGCTCTGAGAGGAATAAGGCGAGGATTGCCTCGAGGCCATGGTAGGAAAATCTCTCGCAGAACTTGCTCCACAATATAAATTTGATGGCAGGTGGGAAGAGCTTCAAATCTGAACGAGGAGGTGCTTCTGAGATCTCCAATAGAGACTCCTGACGGGTCGAAGATGTCGATGAATAATTTGACACCATGGCTTATAAAGGAAAAATGTGGCAGAGAGGGCTACCACCAAGTTTCTCTAATGAAGGTTTTTACGTACGAGAACTGTTATCCATCCACCTATTCGCAACCATGATGGGCAGAGGTGACACTGTAGAATAGGTCGGACATGTCGATGAACAATTGGCTGTGTTTGCTTTTGAGACCATGGCTGATACAGGAAAAATGTGGCAGAGCAGACTGGCCACAAAGTTTCAAGGTTTAAGCGTACGGGAATATTCTGCATCCACCTGTTCGCATGTTCGCAGTCATGCTAAAATGGATTGCGTACATAATCATAAAGAGAATTTGAAAAAAAGAGTTGGAGTATAAATACAAGCAGTAGGTTAAACGATCTACCAACTGATAAATTTTTTTGGTTTGAAATTCGATTTTGTTAGCTTTTTTATAAGGGAGATTATTTCTGTTTAATTTGAGTGTTTAGGGTTTTTCAGAATGTTAATTTATTTCTACATTTAAAAATGAATTTTAAATAACAAAAAATAATAATTCATATAAATTTATATTGTCTGATTTCAGCTAAAAAACACCATTTAATAAAACAGCTAGACAACATTTTCATATAATGTATTTATAAATATTAATATAATTTTTTATTTTATTATTGTATTTGGATATAATCATTATATTAATGTAATATATTATTCATACAAGTATTTTTGGTGGTTACTTTTTTATTCATTATAACAATGTAATTTTTTCATATATTAATTGACAATGTAATATTTTATACATTGAACAATGCAATATAATATAAAACTCATTTAATTATATATTAATAAGAAATCTTCTCATACAAAATGCAACAACATAAAAATCTATATAATCAAAATATCAATAATTGTCATGGTCATATGTAGTCAACCAATTGGGTCAAAAGGTGTAGTTTTCACATACAAACATTTCAAAAATATGTCACTTGTCATAATCAAAATATCAATAATTGTCATGGTCATATGTGGTCAACCAATTGGGACAAAAGGTCTAGTTTTTACATACAAACATTTCAAAATGTGTCACTTGTCATTTATTGCTGGAAGTGTTGGTTGATTGTTTTCTTTTTCTCTTCATCACTTGCTAAGGATATTGTACATGGGTTATTTGGAGAAATTTTTTGTTAATTGACTTGATTTAGTTCAACCTCCTCATGTTTCATCTAGGAACATAAAAATAACTTGTGTAATGAGTGTATCTACATTTATAATATAATATATATGATTGACTAAATAGAAAAATGTTGCATAGTAGAAGTGACTCATAAATAATATTTATTTTTTCAAAAACATTCCTTATGTTATCTCTCAACAAATCTTGATATAATTAAAGGTTTCTTATACATAACTATTTACAAATTGTAAACCAAAACCTAACTTTTGCAATCAATCCTTATCTGCCTTGTTTGGTTTCTATTTTTTTGTTGTTGTAACAATAAAGCAATTGAAAATTAGTATTACATGCAATGATTAAATGCTATGATTACACATAAAAAAATCAATGATTACATATATTTGATGCATGTTGTTATTGGGATAACTCCTCCTATGATTCAATTATTCTCATTTCATCTGCCATCCCCTTTACATCTTTTGGTACATCTTTTTGGATATCCTTACCACATGTTTTGGATATCATGTAGTTTATTCTTTGGAATTTTTTAAATATTTTTGGAAAAAAAAAGCATAATAAAAAAATTACTACTATTTATGTGAAAGTAAATATAGGAGAAATATTGATTGGGTAATTTTTTGAAGTAGTAAATTCATATTATAGAAAAATATGTTTAACAATAATACTTTTTAAATTATTATTTTTTGTTATTATATGTTTTACTATTATAAATCTTATAGGTTTTATTGATCATTGCTTTAGATACACATTTCATAGTTTAAATATAATGTGATTCTTGGATTTATTGCAATGATTTTGTACTAAGTGAAAAGAATGTCTATGCATTCTTTCCACTATATCCCTCAAGTTTTATATAAAAAAATTCCCCCTCTCATTAACTTCTAGCACTTTTATCTTCTTAAGAGGGCCTTATGTTTCCATGCTAGCAGTGCACAACATTTAACATATGT
>WSFP011528266.1:0-12167 GCA_009831015.1 Picea engelmannii | reverse complement strand
GGGCCATGATGTTTTCCTGATACCATGTTTCATAACAAGGGTACTCCAACAGAGTACAAATACCTTCTATAACCACTCACACAACCAGATCAAAGATCAACACACCGATATTTTGACATGGTAAAATCCCTACGAGGAAACGTCCATGGCCCAAACCAATGTAGCCACTTGGAAAATTTTATTAATGTAAGAGAAAAAGATTACATAGAGATTTTACAAGAGAGTTTCTCACAATCGATCCTCAAAAAATGACCCTACATGCTCTTTAAATAGAGATCATGGACCAATCGATTGTTAAGCCACAAATCAATGTAGTTGTTAATATCAAGGACAATATGAACCATCATATCACTCTATTTTGGGAACATATCGTGACTGTCATATTTCCTAACTACAAATGCATACTAATGCATACTAAAGAAAAACACTAAGAAACACACTTTTACCTAATGACACGTTAGACCAAGTAAGTGATAACTAACTCCTAAGTGTGTAAATATACTAACATTCATGAATTAAATAATATAATGGACACATACTTAGATGATCCCATGACTCACTCGCACAAGAGGGTCCAACATCTCATACACCTCCTCTTTTGAACGATGTCCTTTCGAAGGATCCTATTGAATCCACACAAGTATATTTTTTGTTTGACCTCCCTTCGTCTTTTGGGATTCATCATTTTGAAAAAATGGATCATGGTTTACCCCTCGAAGGTTGAGGTAATAACTCAGTTTCGTCCCCCATGTACAATCAGATAACTTCAAAGCCTACAAGGAAAGTAGAATTTCCTCGCACGATTTGTCCCGAACTATGCTAACATAAAAAAGGGATTTATGCACCTTTTGAAGAAAGGGGTCCCATTTTGTTGGGAAAAATTTGCACAACATTCTTTTGATTCTTTGAAGAAGGCATTGGTTTCTAATCCATTGTTGAGTCCCTCTAATTATAATCGAGACTGCTTGTTGTATTTGGAAGTATATGGGTCTTTGATCAGTATGGTTATAGTTCAGGAGGATGATGAAGTCTAAGAGAATGTCATCTATTACTTGAGCCTTTCTCTCATGGGTCCTGAACTTAGATATTTTCATGTAGAGAAACTAGCGCTAACATATTTTCGTCCTATCGATCGGCTCTGACATTAAATTACATTATGAAATAAAAACTTCATCGTCATGGTCAATCCATTTCAATATGTTTTAACTAGGAAAATTATCGATGTGAAGTACAACAAGTGGATTTTTGTTCTTCAAGAATTTGAATTGGAATTTGCATCTACAAAATCTAAGAAGTCTTCGGTCTTCATTGAGTTGATGTCAGAGTTCCTGGTAGAGAATGAGGAAGGCGATATGAGAGAATAATTTCTAGATATCCTTATATATCTCCAAACTCCGAAGTTCCCTCCAAAATGATCGATAGAGGAGTGGTTACAGATCCGTCATATGGAGAAAAAACACCAAATTATCGTTGACACTTTATATTGACGAGGGGTGGACTCAATCCTTCAACATTTCTTAACTCTTGAAGAAGTGGAGGTTGGTTTGAATGACTTCCATAATGCAGCATGTGATGGCCATTTATCTGGGTTGGAAACATCTTAATTTTTTTTACGCGTAGGATACTTTTTTCCTACGACATTTAAAGATTGTGTTGAAGCGGTCAACAAGTGTCATCCATGCTAAATTTTCACCAATAAAATGCGTACACATCTCTCTCCAAGTGGGGGGTATATTTTATCACATGCCACCCAGCTTCAGCTAGGGGATATCATTACATCATTGTAGCCCTAGACAACTTTACTAAGTGGGTCGAGGGTCTACCAACATTTTCTAATGATGGGGAGATAACAACACTATTAGTATTCAATCAGGTCATAGCTAGATTCAGAGTTCTGAGAGAGATTTTCACTTACCATGGACGTCACTTTTAGAACCTCATGATGCTAGAATTAGCATCAAAATTGAAGTTTAGGTGGCAATACTCGTCTCCCTACCATCCCTAGGCTAATGGTTAATTCAATTTGAATAGTTAATAGGAAAATGATACTAAGAAGAATATTTAATTCAACTTGAATGAACTAGCACTTTATGCTATACCTAGCCTTGTGGGATTACTGGACATCAGTTAAAAATTCCATTAGTTTCTCACCATTCCAACTCATTCATGGAGTGGAAGTCATTTTTCATATTCAATCCAAAGTTTGTTCACTCAAAATAGTAGTCGAGCTCCTTCTAGACATGACTTATCTCTAAGAATGCCCAGTTTACCTTGAACATCTGGAATACAAACGTTGAGATGAAACTTTAACAGACAAAGTGATTAAGAAATGAGTAAATTCCCAGTATGATAAGTTTGTCCATCCTAGGTTTTTCTTTGAGGGAGATCTTGTGTTACTCTATGACCAAGACAAGGATTCCTTAGGGGGAAAGAAATTTCAACCCCATGTGTTTTGATCCTTATGTTGTGTGATGGGTTTTAGAGAAAGGATCCTACGAGCTTGCAGATTATGAAGGATTTTTTTTTTTTGAGCCCAAAAATGGGCTCTACCTAAAGAAGTAGTATGCTTAGGCCTAAGGGATCATTAGCGCTCTTGTATTTATTGTCTATACTGTACGTAGCTTTGTTTACGATTTTTATTCCCTTTGTTGCGTTAGTGATTGGTGTGCTTCTTCTATGTTGCAAATGCCCAAGGAGTCGTTGATTCACTTCAGATTTGTGGATGGTTCCAGTCATTGTACTCGACACCTAACATCCATTTCTTGGGTGATCTATCCTCCTTCTAGTCAGTTGGTCTCCATTGGAGGTGTGTGTCTCATGGAAACTACTAACAATGTTTCTGAGTATAGCACAATTATCGATCTTTTGTGAGACTCATCTTCAAGTGGCATTAATTTCCTCCAAGTGTTCATGGCTTTGCAATTGGTTGTTTCACAGTTGAATGGTGTGTGTCGAGTTTGATATCCAGTGCTATTACGATTTTTCCTTATGGTATGTATTATGTAACGTTCTTTTGAGTTCATTACTTATGAGCATGTTCTTAGGAGAGTTAATGAGTTCGCTGATGCTTATGATAATTATGTGTTAGATTATCATTTGTATCATCTATAAAGTAAAGAACACATAGTCACATGGAAATATACACATTTGCAATTAAAGTACAAAATGTATATAACACACAAAAAATAATATATATATCAAAAGGAGATCCATCAAGTCTAAAATGTGGGATCTCCTAGCCCCTGAAGGTCATATAATTTAATAGAAGTAAAACAAGTGTTCTATGAGCACATAATATGCCTATTCCTAAGGCCGATGCACCCTATCATGACAAAAAACAGTGTTTTCCAAACATCAGAATAGTCAAACCCATGGCTTGGGTACTCCCATGACATGTCGTTGCATTCCTACAAGGAGGTCATCAATGGTAGCCATAGGTACATTGCGCATGAGGGCCTCAAAATTTTCGCTCACACTACTCAAGGTCCTCATTACATCACCGCTCGGTCCTGCCTCCTCTGTACCTCATCAACTATGTTGTGGGATATTAGCTGGTCTCATGGGTGCTCTGTCTGCATAATAGTAAAGTACTTTTTAGTATGTTGGATCTAAAAAAACGATATAAATAGTTATATGTTTTCAAAAATTAAAAATTAAATAACAAAAAATTAAAAGTTAGCTATATCATGTAGCTCATCTCTAGTAGGAATGATGATGTATGGATCGTTAGTAAAATCGATGCCCACATATAGGTAGTCTTCAATGAAGGGATTTTGTTTTACCCACCAACCAAAGAAGTCATCATCAAATAGATTGGAAATGTTTTCACCTCCTAAAAAAATATGATCTCGGTCCCTCAAAATATGGACGGACATGGTCGTAAGTGTCCTCATATGTGTGTTTGAGGGCTCATCATGGGCACCTACTCGAAGAAAAACTTCCATAGGACACTACCGAAGAAAAAAAAATTGCCTTCCTGAGCTTGCAATATGTCAATTGTGCTTTCATGTTATTGAGTATAGTAGTGCTCCATTCATACATAGTAGGGCATATGATTTCAGCCCCATAGTGAATTTTCTCTTGTGATTACAAATGTAAGAATTTGGATTCCACGATCTGAGCCAGAGTGTATAACATGACTTGAAGACTCGAGTTGGTAATATGTTTGATTGACACTTGAGATCCACTCTTCTCGGTGGCAGGAAATTAGTATTCGTCGGTGAATTCGTTGATACTCCATCCTCCCCCATGATATTGGAAGTTTGGAATTTCCCCTCTCTTCAACAAACTAGAAATGAATTAAATGTCTTCAATCGTAATGGTCAAAGACTATCCAATGAGAATGAATGCCTCAACATTTGGGTTCCAATAGTCAATTAGGATATTTAATAATCTCCTTTGTGATCTTGTGCCACCAACTTGAAAAACCGTATACATGTCGCAAGCACATAGAGCTTCTTTTTCCTCATCATTGTCGAACATTGCTCAATCCACCTCTTTGTGTTCACATTCTCTACAGAGAATAGACATCCTTCTCAATTTCCAAATAATTTTTTTGTTAGTTCCTTTTTTTCAATTTTTTTCCTAGGCATCCTTGGCCTTTTGTTAGAACGGTCATGGATATCTGTGACTAGTGTTTCCACCATATGAGGATATCCGTGGGTTTCCATAAGGCATCCCATGGACGCGTAGAGTCATTTTTAGCAAATTAACTTTAAGCTTGAAATTTGTAAGGAATTACATAAATAAAAGAATGGAATACAAGGTAAGGGTAGAACAATTAATTTTTTGAGGTGGAAAGTAATGGAGTTGCTCCAAGCTCCACGTTTTCTTGATTTTCTCTCCAAGGGTTTTTGTTCACTTTGGTGTTTGTTTGGGTGAAATGGTAAAAACGAAATGGTAAATGGGTACACATATCAATATTTATTAAAATTTTGAAAACCCACTTCCTAAAGTTTCCTTATTTTTATCCAAATTTTCAACTAATGATAAAATTTGTGTAGCATCATTGTCATTTTTGTAGGTCTTAGTCTTGTTTGGATTTTTATACGGTACCTTTATGATCGATTGGACAAGGTTTTTTACAAAACTATGGAAAGGTAATATGATTATAACTAGAATTTAGGTTAGGGTGTGTTTCACTCAAACTGTTGCATTATTAGTTATCATTACCATTTAAAGCTAGGGTCATTCCCATTAACGAATGATGAAACCTTTCTCTCTACTTAAAACATCGTTCGGTTGATGGTAGATCCTACCTTCGATGGGTGATCTAGTATAAAATCCTTTTGAATTTTGGTACTCATGATGCAATTTTGTTTCGAGGCTTGGAGGTCCTGGTTAGTCCCACCATGAGTTTGTGTTTGGACTTCATGCTTCTTACTCTCTCTCATTCTGGCCATTTCCCATAGGACCCGTATCTTACATGATGCTCCCCAACAACATTATGGAGTCCATAGTTAATCTCTTTTCAGACTCCTTAAAATTGAAAATATTGTCGAGTGACATTGTTCCTTGTAAAATCATTAAATGGAAATGAAGGAACATCTTTCCAACACAATTTTACCACTTTTTCAAACTAGAAAAGACTACTTACGAAAAATGTATACTGTAGGCTATGGGATAAAACATTTTTCCTAAATTGTGTTTTATACTTTTTTGGGCTCAGGGGATTGAATTTATGAAAAAGGATGAGTGAGTCCATAGTTAATCTCTTTTCAAACTCCTTAAATATGAAAATATATCCGATTGATCTTGTCTCTGTCACACTCGTTAAAAATGTTTTGAAGAGACGCATTTTTGGTATAAGTTTAACCCTTTTTCCGACCGACTAGACTATGTACGAAAAATGAGTACTTCAGACCCACAATGACCAGAATACTTCTCCTTGGTATGATTTTATTCTTTTTCGAGCCCTAAAGACTAAATTTACAAAAAATACCATGATGGGAATTTTACTTCCCAATGTTGAGTCATAACTACATCACTAGTACATATTGTAAAAAATTCAACGTTCTATTTGCAGCGTATTGGACAAAATTAGCCATACTGTCAAAAAATAGAGGATTTTTTTTTTTTTCATATTGCCCGATAACGATGATATTTCCACGTTGACATATCTCTTGCCATGTTATCGTCACTCTTGCCACATTTTCCACATAGTCATCTCTCTTGCCACATTTGTAACATAGTCGCCTCTCTTTCCATGTTTGTGAAGATAGTTGTTACAATTGGAACGTTGTAGAAACTAGGTTTTCCCCCCTCCAACGGTCACCTAGTATTTTGACCAAGTGAACTTTGATTTGGTCAATGATAGTCAGAATTGTGACGTTATAAATATATAAATATGTTTCATTTTATGGTTGTTGTGACACGTTTGCTATAATAACGACACTTCAAAAGGGGTTTGTGAGTCTTCTCGGTGAACAAAAAACAAGTATTTGTTTTCAGTATAAGTCTGTGGGGAAGAATGTCAAAAAACATCAGAGCTAGGAAAATATTTAAAGAGGGTGAAAAGGGTGATGGTAAATATTATTTCCCTTGCAAAAATTGTTGTACCAAATGTCCCAAAAGAGTATTAATAGAAACATATAAAAAACATTGTAGAAAATATGGGCACATGGACAGGGGATCAAATGAATATCGCCCCATGGTATATACATTCATTATCCGTTTTAATATTTATTGTATTCTCAAACTTTTATATTGTTTTATACATGCACTAATTTTTTATGATTGTTTGTAATTATAAAGTTAGATTTTCCCCCTAACTTTATGCACAACGCACCAAGTAGTAGCATAAATGATGTTGTAGTACAAGATGAAGAACTTGAAGCAGATAATGAAGATCAAGTTAATGATCCCATGGAAGTAGATGACAATAATAACAAATTCAAGATGATTGGACAAATCAAATGATTCAAGACTTATTCAGTCATCCAGATGAGGATCATGGGGATAGTAGTGATGGTATTTATGATGAACTTATGATTGAAAAGGAAAATAAACAACTTTATAAAGGGTCAAGAGCAAATCTTCTCTCCACTACATTGTTGTTGGTGAACTTGAAATTTGTGAATCATTTGTCTAACACTTGTATGACACAAATCCTAAGGTATGTAAAATGTTTCTTCACATCTACATAAAGGTTGATTATTCCCCATTTTTTTAGTGTTAATTAATGTGTAAAATAAAAATGCAATATTTACAATCCCTATTCTTTACATTAACTATTTATTTTTTAAGTTTTAGATTGTTAGGTGAATTTATGTTACCCTTGTCAAATATTTTACCTCGCACATATCGCGATTTACATGCCATTATGAAAGACATTGGAATGGAATATCAAAGTATAGATGCATGTCTTGATGATCACATTATATATTATGGAAAACATGCATCAAAAACCAAATGTCCGGTATGTGGCATCAGTAGATATCAAACTGATCAAGTAACAAAAATGGTCCCTTGAAAGGTTCTCTGGCATATTCCCATAATTCCATGTTTTTAATGGTTTTTCAGGTGCCAAATCATAATAAATTTTATGGATTACCATGCATGAAAGAGAATTGAAGATGACATTATTTGAATCCATATAGATGGTTATGAATTTAAGGAAATTGCTGCAAAATGGCCAGAATTTACAGATGAACCTCGTAATGTTAGGCTTTTATTGGCAACTGATGGTGTTAATCCATTTGGAGAGCTTCGGTTTGTTTATTCAGTGTGGCCTATTTTTGTTATCAAAACTAACATTCCTCCTTGGATGTCAATAAAGAGGGAGAACATAATGTTGACAACGATTATTCCAGGTATTTGTTTACATTAATCTTTGAATTTAAAATTTTCATTTTTCTCTTTTTTTTCATAACATCTTTTATTTATTTATTTACATATATATACATACTGTTGTTCCAGAGTCTATACTTAAGGCTTATAAGTACAGTGTCTAGGAATCCGAAAGTGGGTAGAAGGTGGAGAAGAGAGAAACGTCAACCTTCGACAAAGGAAACTAGGGAAGATTTCTACATTGGCGTTGTCTAGCTTCCAACTGTTCCTGGGTGGTTATATCCTGTTCAATCGATGGCCACGAACGTTCGAGTTCAACCTGGATAGTAGCTGTTTTAAGAATAGTATCGAAAAGGTTTAAGGCAATGTGCGTTTGGTTTGATAATGCGGGTTCGATATTGGGCTGTGTTGGTATAGGGACAGTCATGGAGGAACAGTAAAATAAGAAAAACTTCAGATAGAAATTAAGTGTTGTCTCAATTTGATCGTATAAAAGAGAATTTATGGTTTCAAAAATAAAAAAAACAGGGTGCAAATCAAAGGCTCTTTCCCGTAACTGTGTTATATCTTAATAAAATGTATGAGGTGGGAGAAAAACAATTAGCTATCTATGGTGTAAGGCTCCTATCGAGGGAGAATCTCACGTATAAACAGAAGAGGAAAACTGTAAGGAAATAACCCGATGTAGCATAAAATATATGTAGAAATATAAAAGTGTTGACTGGTCTTACACCTGCTAATAGCTGGTATAGAGGAAAAACAGTAAACAATTACAGAAAACCAAAATTTATTCGTTATAGTAGTGGTCGTACTAAATTATAACGAAGCATTCACTAGTTATGAATATGAAATGAAACGAAATATGAGATACAAGAAAACAAACTCATAACACAATCATGACGGAATTGAGAATCTTCAGATTTGCTTTGTATTAACTCTCTAAATGTAAAAACTCTGTTACAATCGACACAAAAAGGTCCAGCCCTGTTTCTTTCTTTCTATGGTATATTTATACAATTTTACAATAAGATAGAATCTCAATCGTTACAAAATTTTTGGCTATGATAGGGAGGAGAGCAATCGCTCCATTTCTTCTTCTTTATCTTCACTTGGTTCCAGATGTTTGTCCTCATGCGTACTTGGTATAGGTGAAACATCTTTCAACCAGCTGAGATCTCAACCTCGACGGTTCTGCTTGACAGTTGGCTTCAAAAGAGTAACAATCTCGGGCTAATTGTGGCAGCCTGTCTTCCATCTAGCTGTTTATGATATCGATAGCGCATAATTGCACGCTTGGTTTAATCATACATCTATCTATTTGGACTATGTCCTCCATAGTCACTTGGGAGACTTCGGCCGAATCTCTTTCCTCTTTTTCCTTTAAATCAAGCAAGATTTTTTCCATATTCATTTGAATCAATGCCTCGGCATTACCTCCGCTATCAATGCATAGTAGATTGTCGTCTATAGAACTAAAGGCCTCTTCTAAGGAATTCGTTACCCATTTGGCTTGCAGCTTGCCTTCCGCGATGCTGTGCTCCCATTCTTTTAATAAGATGTTTCCTCTGGTCTGCTCTGAAATGGTGAACCTAGGAATACTTCCCGAATCCCTATTGTTTGTGGCTATCACAGCCTCTTGGAAGGCGACCCGTGCTGCTCCAGCTTCACTCTCTCTAGCAGATAAGTTCTCCGAAACCTAGTTGACTAGAAAACAGTTGTCTCAGATTGCTTCTACCTTGGTGAGTAAATTTCCTTGGGCCGCAGAGACTCTGCTCTGAATCTCCATCGCTTGGGATTTGAACATCCCGATGTTTATCATTCTTCTCTCGGCGATCTCCACCCTAGCCTATAGTTGTTTGATCAAATCCTAATGATGTCTTGCTTGCATTTGACTATCCCAGACCACCAGCTGTGCTTGCTCGAGCTTAGTCTTGAGTAGGTCTATATCATTTTTATTGGTCAACCTAGCCTTCTCTATTCCTACGTTCACCTAGTCCTTGGCAGTCTCTGTTGCTGTGGTTAGTCTGGCTTCAAGGGTCTTGATGAGGTGATTTTTTCTTTTAAGCTGGTTTTTCAAAAGCCCGACTGGAAATTGATTCGCCGAGGCATATGCTCCTAATGTCCCTGCTATTTCAGTCGTGAATTGTTCATTCTTCTTGTGTTTTCCATCAGTTATAACCTTATATCTCTTGGCAGTTGACTCTCCTTCCTGATAGAAATCCCTCTTTACTACTACCTTTCTCTTCTTATCAATTAAAAACTCATTCGGAGGGAGTTCTTCTACCCTTATAGGCCTCAACTCTTCATTGAAGATCTATCCTGCATCAATATTTCCCTGAGTCAACTGCAAGGGAGTAACTGATGTGATAGGTTCTCCAATCTGCTTCGCTGATTTTCCTGGAGTAGCAACTGGACTCTGCTTCTTCGGCAGGTCGGGAGTCTTTATCTCAGCTTTCAGACTCTTAGTTAGCTCTCCCTCCTCCTAGTTTTTTTCTTGATCAGGAGTTGCATCCTTAGATCCTTCGGTATCTCTTTGTTTCGCCTCCGCCGTACTCGAACTCTCACCCTGCAACACTGCGGGAAGACAACTGCGTCGATGTTCCTGGAACTTCAGAGCTTCGGCTCTTTCCTCAAGTGCCAAGGTTTGTATCCGAGCTAGAATCTCGGCATAGGACCTTGTGCCTCGGGAAATGTCATCCGAGGGTGAATTCTCGTGCTCAAATCTTTTGAGCCCGCAACTGGCCAAATGATAGGTCACGACCCTTTGCGGATTGTGCTTCTTGTATTCAATGAGGACCAAATTTAGGTCTTCCAGGGCTGCTGCCTTAGCTTTGGCATGCCCGAAATATAATAAAGAATAAGAATTTAAATGAATAGGAAAAGGTGGCCATACCTTCTTTGAGTATCCCTTAAGCTCCTTGCTTATACCACCGATTATTGTTTGTCTGGAAACCTCACGACAAGCCAACTTGTCGAGAATGAACAATGTCAATGCATGCGGGGGAACAAAAGCCCCGAAAACTCCGAGGTATTAAAATTCGGCCTGTACATACCAATATGCTATACTACTCATATTTGTCACTATAATATCCGAGATCCTGGGTGGCGGGTGACCGAAAATAGTGACATGCCGAGGCACCATCACCCAGTTGAAGATTTCGTATATGAAATCTGCCGCTTTTTTTTCCAATAATTTTGAATGATAGATGTGTATGGGCTCGTCTTCTGCTGGGGTCCAACTCCAGCTCATTAAGGGAAATAGTGTTAAAAAACACACTGCATCCATAATGTATGCAGACATGAAAAACGAAGACGCCTTCCCGCTCTCTTTCTGCACCTGATATTCTGCGACCCGACTGGTCAAGCTATCGGACAACATTTTCGCTCAGTCGAAGGAACTGCCTTCGGTGACCCAAAAAATTAGAGGCACCCACGGAAGAAAAAAATGTGAGGTGTCCTCTCTCCTGTATAACCTACATGTCATCATGGCTACATGTTTGTACTGCGGTTCTAAGGAAGCTATTGAATATATGTCGTGACTATCAGCCCTGAACTTCGCGGCGTGCGAAACCCAATCTCTTATTAAACTAGACATGGTTTTATCATACTGTATGCATTCCTTCTACTTGAACTTGTCCAAGAATTCAACGCCATATGTATAGTCAGACGTTGTGGGCAGCTTATACATGGCTTGCAGATGTTCAAGCCTGAAAGTCCCGATGGTGACTTTCTTCTCATCCACGATGGTTCTGGTCGGTATGTCCACATGGTTCAATGCCCATCGGACCATATCATAATATGGAAGTAGTCGTGGCCTAGCTACTACTTTGTGCATTCTGGATTGGATGACGATCTTATACTTGGTGGTTATATCATCTTTTTCATTGTCGCTGGAGTCATCGAAATAATCCACCAATTCAGCTTGCAGAACATCTGAAATGAACGACCAATTCGGGACCGAGTCGATACTTCGAGGCGAAGTATTAGCAATGTTGTCCGAGCCTTGTCCCGAAACCCCAACATTGGCTTTGGATGCTTTTCGCGGAGCCATGGCTGGAGACTATACTTTAGCTCTTCTGCGATAGAAATACATATACATACAAAAGTCAGCTTGCTCAGAGATAATGTGCTCTGCGTAATATGAAAATGCATTTGTTATAATGAACCACAACTCTTATATATATTTGAAAACTCGGTACCTTTTAGAACAAGTTTGTCAAATCATGTTTAGAAATAATTTTTTCCATAAAAATCCGATCTTATATTCATCTTTTTTCCCTATTTCCTCATTAATGTCAGAAATTTTGGCGGTTTAAAATGTCAGTTGGCATATGGAAAGAATAAGGCTACCTTGTGAATCGTGCAAGCATCGAAACACG
>WSFP011528265.1:0-12167 GCA_009831015.1 Picea engelmannii | reverse complement strand
GATCTAGCTCAAGTAGTTGTGGGATGGATTATCCTCCCCACCTAAATTATATTCCCATAAGTGACATGTTGAGCACATAATGAGTATATTTTTGTAACAACTTTGAGCCATGTTGTTGACCTAGCCTTGTGCCTTGAAGAATCCAGGTTTTACCCTAGGTACCATCCTCAGAATGAAGGGAAGTGTCTGAGGTTTTCCTTGGGAGGTACCATCCTCGGATTGAGGAGAATTTCTCGGGGTTTTCCTTAGGATATGTTACCTGGAAAAAAAATGAAGTTATTATTAAATAAACCAAGAAATGAACTAGATCATCAAGTGATCTGAAAAGATCTTTTAAAGACAATGGTTGAGTTCTTAAAGCATGAGTTAATTAACCATTTAGGAATCTGATGAAAGAGGAAGAATTAATGATGAAAAATAGCATCCATTAAACATATACAGATCTGGAAATGAGCATAAAGAAACAACAAACCGTAAACAATAAATTTGATAACGGAGTTCGGCAATCTCGCCTATGTCTCCGGGCCTTTGTCTCAGTGGGTGAGGCTTTCTTATTTATTCTCAAAGATTAAAAATTGCATCATATCAGTGTCAAATGGCTTACAAACTGATATGGTCATGTTCTACCAGATCTCAAGAGCCCAACAAAACTGACGACACTGAAAATGGATGAACGAAGCTCCCAAATATGGCCCGCAAAGGTGCTCTCCTCAATGGCTTCCCTGCATAAAAATGGCTTTGGCTCAACAATCCTTCAACATTTTCTTGTTCTAAACCTCCTCCCATGGCTTCAAGAGCCTTTGTTTTATATATACTTGAAGTGGGTAACAACCTCCCAACTTCTCCCCGAGATCTGGCCTCAAAAAGGGCTCCAGATCCCCCAATATTGGCCAAAATCTCTCAAAACTGCTAAAAAATCCAACAAAATCTTTATTATAATGTTTAAAAACCCAAAAATGGTTAATATTAGGGCGCAACCCCTTATCTCCAGGTCCTTGGACATATGTATGAGCTCCATGTGGACAAGCGCTAGAAGTTGTGCACTGGCCCCCCTTGACTCTTGGCACTGGTCTTATGGTTATGGCCCATGTGGCCACGGCTTACACCTCCATGCGTTTTAATTGTTTTACCCCTAGCCCCTGGTCTAGTGCCTTGGTCGGCGGGCTAGCTCGGCCAACCAGGCGCTATCCACAAATCCACATGAATAGTTTACTAGAGGTCTGGATTATATCGTAAGGTTCTATGGTAGAGCCATATGCCAATGTGTCGGTGCTAAAGTTTGGAACAGTTCCTGTGTGAACGAATAGAGTGAAGGCATATGGTATGGTTGTATGAAATGTGTTGCGTTGGGGTTGGGGCTAGGCCCCAACCCTTTACTCCATCCGTATTACATTTGATTCAACACATATATATATAATGTGATTAATGAGATTTATGTGGTTGGGATTTTCAGAATTGATCGAATTAGCCCATATAGTTGTAAGAAATACCCTATATACCAAACCATATAGTTGTAAGCAATACTATGTGGGCAAGTTGGTAGCTCGACCCTAACAAGACACTCGCCACCTAGACCGTAGGTCACAGATTCAACTCCCATGTGCTCCATATATTTTTCCACAAACTACGACCAATGGAGGGGAGCCACATGGCACCATACCACTTGCCCACTAACTTCCACATGTCAACATATGATCCGACCACCTACCAGCTTACATTTCTGCCCAGTCAGCATCCACTGTACCTGCCACATCAACATCCACTATACCTGCCACATCATTGTATGGTCGTATGACCTGTACAGTCAGTTGCCATGTCAGCACTGTACGGACTGTACAGTCGGGAATTTTTGCCTATTTGACAAAACGAACAGACCATGATATCTTTCGCATACGGTGTTCGTTTGATCCCGTTCAGGTTGTGTTGGGTTCATAACGTCGAGGCCTACGTACACATCTGTTTTGAAGCCATTCTGAGCACTTTAATTTTTAGGCCTTCCTGGACCCATTTTGGTTCCTGGATCTAATTTTGGATCACAACTCCCCATTAAAGACCTTTTGTTCCTCCAAAAGGTTACTGACCAATCATCAAGTGTGGAATAGGCCACCCCACTTGTTCTTTGTCTTTAAACTTTGTCATGTGCACCTGTCTCATCAAGATCAACTGTAAAACAACCATGATAACTGACAGCATGTTGTTAGCCATATGTACTATATCACATCTTACTGAAACCACTATCATCCATGTTGACAACATTACTCATGATAACATCATAAATATGATGGAAAATGAGCCAATATGTTTGTATTATTTTCACGACATTAGCTTATCTTGAAACAAAGTGTGATTGATCTTCCATTCTACAATCATCTCATGTTTTTGCTTAAGATCAATTACTTGATTTGAACAATTATAGGTGTGTTTCTTGCATGAGATGCCTTTCTTAATTGTTCCATAGTTTGAAGAGATTGATTTGATTTTAAATGATGAGCATGTACCACATATTTTTTGTCTGCTTTGATTAAGTGATATTCATTCTATTCCCTGTAAAATATTTCTTTGTGTTCATACAAGTAAGGACTACCTAAGACCATTCCACATTCATTGAGTGGCACCACATAACATGTTACCTCGTCCACAAATTTAGATGAAATTGCAAACTTTAATGTGCATTTCTTTGTTATGTGCAATTTGTGATTGTTGCTTATCCATTTAAGTGAGTAAGGCTTATGATGCATCTGAGTGTTTAATCCCAATTGTTTAACCAATTCCTAGGAAACCAAGTTAGATTGAGATTCACTATCTATCAATGTGTCAACCTTAGTATGCCTCCTTATGACCCTTATATGAAACAATTTACTTCTATAATCAAATCCATCACCAATTTTACCTGTCAAACCAACCAATGAGACTTTAGATTCATCACCTGAATTTGAACCCAAGCCTGTTGGTCGTGTTGTTGCTGCAACTGTTTGCCTCCCTTTCCTCTCTTTGAACCACTTTGGTCTCTTCTCGAGATGCAATTGCCAACAATGGTCCTCACCATTCCCTTCTTTCTCGCAATGCCTGCAAGAGGGCTTCTCTTCCTTTCTTGCCACTGAATTTTCCTTTTTAACATTTCACTTCCTTTTGTCCTCTTTTCTCGAAGGCGATTCCCCTGATACACCAACTCCTATTTTCCCTGCCTCAATATATGTTGCTTGAACAGAAACTTCATCAAGATTAGTAGGTCCAAACATAAATACAGTTTTACGAATATGTGTAGGTAAACCTCCTATATACTTCATAAGAGTTTCTTGGGTATCTAAAGGAATATCTAACATCAATTCCATCTTATGAAAACCATCTGTGTATACTTGCACCGTTTGTCCTTTTCTTAGCCATCTGTGTATTCTTGCACTGTTTGTCCTTTTCTTAGTTTAAGACCTTGCCATTCAATTAAAGCTTTCTCTTTATAACCCAAAGGATAAAATTGTTTTCTAAGTGCAGAAACAAAACGTTTCCATGATGGAAATACATTACCCACTTGTTGTGTGCCATTTTGCAGCTTGCTTTGCCACCAGATGAGTGATGTGCCTGCAAGACGAAGCGATGCCAACTTTATTTGAGTTGCCTCATCCTTGATTTGTTGCACACTGCAATAAACCTCCATCTATCTGACCCAGTTATCAAGCCTCTCTACATTGAATTCACCATCATACATAGGTAATTCAAATTTCACATCAAGCTTAAGTAAAGGAATTTCATGTTTATGCTTATGGGAATGTTTTCTTGCAGTGGATTTAGAACTTGAACTTGAAGAAGAAGAAGTTGATGGAGAAGAAGAAGGTGAAGGAGGAGTTTGAGGAGGATCTTCTCCTTCTTCACTTTTTACCTTTGAAGATTCACCAAGTACCGGTCTCTTCTGTTCCAAGTAATCATCATACAAAACCTTCATCATCTCCGACATGGCATAGAAAGTCTTTCGAAACTCTTTCTCCTCGTGAGAAAGTCCCTCTTTTGACGCCATCTTCTCATTGTGAGAAGTTCTCTTTCTCGATCCAATCTCAGGATCCCCTTCAACAAGCTCACCTTCACCAGGATTCAGCCTTTCCCTGGTAATCATGCAAACTCAAAAACCAACCGTCAACTAGCTTTGATACCACTTGATTCAAAAATATCTTTTAAAGACAATGGTTGAGTTCTTAAAGCATGAGTTAATTAACCATTTAGGAATCCGATGAAAGAGGAATAATTAATGATGAAACATAACAACCATTAAACATATACATATCTGGAAATGAGCATAAATAAACAGCAAACCATAAACAATAAAGTTGATAACGGAGTTCGGCAATCTCGCCTACGTCTCTGGGCCTTTGTCTCAATGGGTGAGGCTTTCTTATTTCTTCTCAAATCTTCAAAAGTACATCATATCAATGTCAAATGGATTACAAACTTATCTAGTCGTGATCTACCAGATCTCAAGAACCCAACAAAACTGACGGCACTAGAAACGGATGAACGAAGCTCCCAGAAATGACCCGCAAAGGTGCTCTCCTCAATGGCTTCCCTGCATAAAAATGGCTTTGGCTCAACAATTCTTCAGCATTTTCCTATTCTTAACCTCCTCCCATGGCTTCAAGAACCTCTGGTTTATATAGAATTGAAGTGGGTAACAACCTCCCAACTTCGCCCCAAGATCTGGCCTCAAAAAAGGCTCCAGATCCCCCAATATTGGCCAAAATCTCTCAAAACTGCTGAAAAATCCAATAAAATATTTATTATAATGTTTAAAAACCCAAAACTAGGTAATATTAGGGCATATCCCCTTATCTCCAGGCCTCTGGTCATATGTATGCATTCCATGTGGCCAAGCGCTAGAAGTTGTGCATTGACCCCCTTGACTCATGGCCCTGGTCTTATGGTTATGGCCCATGTGGCCACGACTTACACCTCCACGCGCTTTAGTTGTTTTACCCCTGGCCCCTGGTCTAGCGCCTTGGTCGGCGAGCTAGCCCGGCCAACCGGGTGCTATCCACAAATCCACGTGAATAGTTGACTGGAGGTTTGGGTCATATCGCAAGGTTCTATGGTAGAGCCATATGCCAACGCGTCGGTGTTAAAGTTTGGAACAGTTCCCACATGAACGAATAGAGTGAAGGCATATGATATGGTCGTATGAAATATGTTGCGTCGGGGTTGGGGCTAGGCCCCAGCCCTTTACTCCGCCCGTATTACATTTGATTCAACATATATATATACCAAACCATATAGTTGTAAGCAATAGCCTATGGGCGGGTTAGTAACCCGACCCTGCCAAGACACTCGCCACCCGGACCGGAGGTCACGGGTTCGACTCTCGTGCACTCCATACATATTTCCACAAACTACGACCAATGGAGGGGTGCCATGTGGCAGCCTAGGACTGGACCACATGGCACCATACCACTTGCCCACTAACTGCCATGTGTCAACACATGATTCGACCACCTGCCAGCTTACATGTCTGCCCAGTTAGCATCCACTATACCTACCACATCATCATCCACTGTACCTTCCACATCACTATATGTTTGTATGGCCTGTACAGTCAGCTTTCACATCAGCACTGTACGAACTGTACAGTCATAAATTTTTGCATGTTTGACAAAACAAACATACCGCAATATCTTTCGCATACGGTGTCTATTTGAGCCCGTTCAAGTTGTGTTGGGTTAGTAACGTCGAGGCCTACACACACGTAAGTTTTGAAGCCATTCTAAGCACTTTTATTTGTAGGCCTTCTTGGACCCATTTTGGTTCCTAGATCCAATTCTGGATCATCAAGAATTCTCGACGTTTCCTTAAATTGTTTAGTTTGATGGTGGACAATTTTCAAGAATATACAAGATTCCCTTAATCCTTCAAGTCCTTATGCACGTTAATCCTATCCCTTGGGGTTGACCTTCAAACAAAAATAAATGTTTTCTGAACAAAAATAAATAAATAAAAATAAAATAAAAATTGCATACACACACAGATGTGTGTGTGTGTGTGTGTGTGTGTGTGTGTGTGTGTGTGTGTGTGTAAATACATACATACATGCATACATACAAGTGTGTGTGTGTCTGTGTAAATACATACATACATGCATACATACAAGTGTGTGTGTGTGTGTGTGTGTATGTGTGTGTGTGTGTAAATATATATATGCATACATAAAAGTGTATGTACATACACGCATGTTCATTATCCTTCAAATTTTGATGCATAGTTTATTAAAAAGAATCAATCTTTAATCTTCACATTTCGTCCAATTTATATTTTGTCTTGAAAATAATAAAAAGTGAATAAATAGAGAGAGAGAGAGAGAGAGAGAGAGAGAGAGAGAGAGAGAGATGAAATTTAGATTTAGATTTCTATTAATATCCACTAAAGAATAAAATAGGTCAAAGGGACTAGTGTAGACAACTAACAATAATAGCCAAGCAAACGAGGGGTAGAAAAGAAACCCCTAGAATGAGATGGAATGAAAACAAGTACAGAAAAACAGAAAACAAAACACCATAAATATAGGTGTACAAGTAGGTTATCCCAAGAAGGAAAACCTTGTAAAGTGAAGGAGAGCCAATATGGAAACATAGCCTAGACAGAGATGCCATTGTTGTGAAGGGAGTGACAGAGTCAATCGTGCTCATCATTTGAATTGATGCTACAAATGTCAGCACTAAGTGCCAACGAAATATTGTCCTCTAGAGAGTAACCTAGATTGATAATGCTTTGGGGAGCAATTTGGGGTGGTGGTTAGTGCTAAGGAAGAGGTAAGAGCACTCCTAGCATTCAAGGCTAATGAACCCTAAAGGGACTAGCAATGCATTTTGCGTCGGAATGGCTACTCTCCTAAGCAGCATTGGTTTCCTAAGAGCCCTCAATGCATTATAACCTAGAAATAGCTTAGGAGGCCTAGTGAATAGAAATCTACATTCTTAGTGATAGCAATGCTTACACTAATGGAAATTTAGCTAATTAGTTGATTAACAATGAAGGTGAGCATCCATCAAAACTTAGGTATAATAAATTCATGAGGCATTATATGAAATGAGATTAGATTAGATTGAGTGAATATAACTCCATTCCTTCTCAATTTTTATGAATTAAAAATGAGGTGAGATTGCTAAATATGCAAGGAGAAGTGCAATTCATCTTATAAAAAATTTAATAAAACAATCCAATATTAGTGGCCATATTTTCCTTCTTGGTATAAATAACTTGTTGGAATGTAATGTAGAGAAAAACTTCCCAAGAAATAAACCAATATTAGTAGCCATTTTTTCCTTCTTGGTACAAATAACTTGTTGGAACGTAATGTAGACAAGAAGTTCCCAATAAATGTTGATTAATTACTTCAAATCAAATTATTTATGAAGTTCTTTGTTACTTATTTAAACATTCTCAATTTCATGATATAAGGTGGTCTCGTCATTATCTTCATTGAACCTAGTTCTAGAATATTGAATGTAGACCTTTGATATGTGATTATGTTGAAACTTAATGATAATGCCAACAAACTTGTGAAGAGCTTGTCAACCTTGAGGACCCTTTCAAGTTAAGGAGAAGATATTCTAACTTCTAAACTAAAGATATCAATTATAGGGTTGCATTTAACTAATTAAAACTACAAAATTAAGGCTAATGAATAAATTGATATAACATCCAATTTGAATTTTTTTTTGTGTAATGAATTTCCTAATGAAACCCACTGATACTTTCCTTCATTCCAAGGATGGTGCCCAAGGTAAACCAAAGTCTATAGAAGCTCAAAGTTTTGTCATGTAACTTACAAGAATTGAACCTAGGTGAGGAGTATAACACTCCATCATACAACCACTTGAGCTAGACCCAATTGACATCCAATTTGATCCATTTGTCACTAGGATCGTGCATTTATCCTCAATATCAAATTAGAAATGCATAATATATTTACGTATTTGCAAGGAAAGAGTATAGTAACACAAGGTCTAATTACACAGCAATACTTGTATGCTTGAATATACTATCAAATATACTATCAAATATATATATATATATATATATATATATATATATATATCAGAAAAAATGTGTTATAAGAAGTCCATTTAGTAGGGGGAACCCTAATTTCATCATTAATTGGTTGTTTGTCTATAAATGGAAGTTTAGATGTATAATTATAACTACTTATAACTAATAATAATCCACCTTATCATGGTTTAATGCAAACTTACCTTAAAGGCAATTTCTCTTACCTTCATGGTAATCAAAGGGAATGATATTCAACATATCAAAAAAAAAATATCTTAAATGCTTGAAGTGTATATATTTTCTCAAGAAAATGCTTTAAGGCTTAATAGACAAGTACATCAAAAATTTAACTATTCTTGGACCAACTAGCCCACATAAGCCATCCATAAACCAAACATAACCATATCTAGCAGTGAATCATCTATGTCCTTTGGGGGTAGCCCCCTCTTCATAATTTGGAGGGATGGATTGCAAGAATGTTTAAGAAATTCTTAAAATAATTTAAATATAAACCTTTTTATTTGTCTCTGTGTCTTGTATAATGTTGATACTTGGTACTCACATGTGGTTATGCTATAATGTAACTAATCGAGATTGTAATGTAACTAATCGAGATTGTTGGTAATAACCGAAATGGTGATGAGAATTGTAAATACTTTATCCTATTTCAAAGTATCAATAAAAATGAATTTATAAAATTAAATCATAAATTGGATTTCTAAAATTATATTTTACTTGTTTATTGGTCTTTTTGTGCCATTATAAATTGAATTTCTAAACTTTAATCCATGAAATGTTTGTTAATTAGTTTAGAAAATTAAACTGTATAACCAATATTTAGTACTACCAATGCTTAGAAACCTTTGGATGTTAAAATGTCTCGGGGAAACCAAATAAGGTAAATTTCCTCAGGTCATGGTTATGCTTTACAATCTAAAAGACACTTATGTGGAAGTTAAATACACATACTTCAAAAAAAATTGCAAAGTGGACATTGAAAAAATTGCAAAGTGGGCATTGTTTAAGTACGTATTCACAATTCCATATATATTCTAAAGTTCTATGGTCTTCAACGAATATTTTATCTTTGAAACTCCAAAAGATCAATAGCATTAAAAGTAATATTATAACTAAATTTAAAGAGAATGTGGAGTGGCACTAAGATGGAGAATAAGAAAAAAACGATTTACTACAAAGAAATCATTAGCCACAAGTTGGAAGATCAAAACTATCTTTCTAGTGTTAGCAACATAAAGAATAAAATAAATATTGCAAAGATACGGACAAACTCTCATGCGCTTCATAGTGACATGGTGTGTTAGAGAACCTAAAATACCTTGGAAGGAAAGAATCCATAAAATTTGCAAGACTAATAAAATAGAGGATGAAAAACACTCTCTTGGAATGCTCAGTCTACACAAACATCAGATCTCATATTCAAAACATTTGTAATGCCACTGATCTTTATAACTTGGTATCCCATAAAAACTAAAAAAAAAACATAAAAATTTTACTTCCAATTTATTTGATCATAGAAACATCATGATAAAGCAAAGTAATTAGTTTTTGTTTTGTTTCTTAAGGTCTGATAGAACAAAGTTTCAAGCTTCATAGTGAGATGGGACATTGGACAAAACCTAAAATATCTTGGGAGGAAAGAATCCGTAAAATTTGCAAGACTAATAAAATAGAAGATGGAAAACACTCTCTTGAAATGTCCAGTCTACACAAACATCAGATCTCATTTTCAAAATATTTGTAAAACTATTGATCTCTATAACTTGTTATCCCATAAAATGTTAAAATTTTATTTCCAATTTATTTGATCATAAAAACATCATGATAAAGCAAAAACAAAGTAATTAATTTATGTTTTGTTTTTTAAGATCCAATAGAACAAAGTTCCTCCCAGTGATCTCTATAACTTGTTATCCCATAAAATATCAAAAAAAAAATTGAAAATTTTAATTCCAATTTATTTGATCATAGAAACATCGTGATAAAGCAAAGTAGTTAATTTTTATTTTGTTTCTAAACAAAGTTCCTCCCAGTGGACAGTAATCAAGATCATCATCATCAATAAATAATAATAAAAATTGCACAAATGTACGAAAAATATAGTGAGCGCATCCTAGAACAAATTGCACTCAATCGAATTGCTTCATTACAAGAATGTTGTGTAACTTTTTCAAAAATCGTTTAGTGCCAACGGGACGTTGTTTCACTAGTAAAGGCGTTGGAGCGTTAGAAGGTCCACCAAGGTTCCATTCCCATTGTGGTCTGCTCCACCCAAATGGGTGGGAATTTGAGGGGATGAGGCGGGGTCCAAGTCCCTTGGACCTGGCAAGCCAAAGGAGATCCGTTCTTCGCAGTGCAGCTCCTCGGTGCATGTTTCTTCCCTCGGAGCATGTTTCTTGAAACACTTCAAAAAATCGTGCAGAGCTTCCAACTCTGTGAACTGAGGAAAATCCCTCTTAGATATCATCTCCAAGGGCATAAGTTTGTCGCTTTAATCAAATCAGCTAGAAAACCAATTAAAACCTTAGTTGTGCAAGTAAGACTACATAACTGCCACTCAGCATAAACTTGGTAGAATGTTTGCCAGCAATGTTAAAGAATGTAAAGAGGATAAACAGAGGCAACTCCTCTACAAGTTCTTTGAACTTTGTCTAGAAAAGAATTGAATTTCATTTAAAGAATGTCATCTGAATAACATTTAAATATGTCCCAAATAGATTGCGAAGGCAAAAAGAATATTATTAAAACACTGGCACAATAACAGTGACTGGCAGTGAAATCTAAACAATTGAGATAGCATCAGGAAGAAGCACGAGACCAATATTAACGGATATTGCACTGCTCCAACAATCGGTTGGAGTAATTCACATACTTTTCCCATAGAGGTTTATACCTGGTAATTGCCAACTTCAACCAGGGCTTCAAATTCCCATTATAATGCAAAACTGCCGCACTCTCAATTAGTTGGTTATCAACATTGGGATCATATCCTAAACCTAGTGCATGCCACCGCCTGTCAAGAGGTTCAGTTAAACCATAAAATGTAAGTAAGCCAGGAGGCAAAGTTCCCAGTTTCCAGAGCGTGCGGTCTACATTCTGTTCCTGCCAGTAGTGATACCGACTGGTAACATTAGCTTTCTTCCACGCTACAAGATCAAAGACGTTCATCCCAAAGGCCCATCCACATGCATCAGGATCAAAATGGGAATGAATCTTTGGGTGAGAGAAGTTTAGATACTTGTGGTACCGATGAAAAGTCTCAAGGCAGGTTTCCACTGCCCCATTCACATTTCCATGTAAATTTATAGAGAATAGAGGCATCAAGTCTTTCTGAACCACCACATCATCATCCAGAAACACAACTTTCTCAAGTGCAGGATATATTTCAGGAATGTAAAATCTTAAGTGGTTCAAAATAGAAAGGTACTTGGGGTTACGAAATTTAATTGCACTTTTGCTATCCTGGGCACCTGTGAAGTAGTAATTTTGTGTTTCAGCATCTTGCAGCTGCTTCAGGACAGGGACATATGATGCATTTAGCCATGTCAAGTCATCCACATTTTGTACTTCTATAGCTGCCCCCTTGAAACGATTGATAGCAAACCATGCTTGCATGGCTCCAAAATTCACTCCATCCGTGACTATGTGGAAGACAAGCAGCTCAGGATGATCAGCATGGTAGGTTGTAGAGTTCACCACCACAGATGTTGCAAGCACATTATCTGAGAAGACACAAAAGTGATACAAGTTTATATCTGTGAGCCTTGGGGAATTTTTCTTCTCCTCCATATACTTCTGGAGCTTACGATGCTTGATCCATTCCAATGTCAACCTTATACCCAAACAGTAAAGGTTCTTAGGAGTTGCTTCTGCAGCTAACTGTCCAAACGTTGTGCTCTGTACATTGGCTGCATTTGCACGATCTTCCAAAGCTTGTATCTGAGCTTTCAGTTTCATGATCATAGTTGCGCTGTCATAATGTAACTCTTTTGCATGATAAATTAATCCTGCTAATTCTTGTATGGTAGCCTCTGCCTCCTGCATTGTAACCGGGCTTCCTCTTGTAGCTGCTTTAGATAGAAGTAATTGACAATCCCTAATATGGGAACTCAATTCCCATGCAAATT
>WSFP011528258.1:0-12168 GCA_009831015.1 Picea engelmannii | reverse complement strand
CGTTTGCATGATCTTCTCCATTTTTCTGTTTTCTTGGAAGTAAAGATCTTCTAAATGATACTTTTATTTTGTTGATGGCTCTCCTTCTTTTGATCCAATACATTCAATGCATCTCTCTAGGAACTGTGTAAAATTTCTGGGGGGTTATGGAAGGTCTTTTGCTTCGAATAGATAAACCTTTCTCTGTATCTTGGAAAGACGATCTTCAACTCCTTTATTTGCAAACTTTATCGACTATAGTTTTAAGTTGGGCTCAACTAACAACCTGTCTATTAGGGTGACATCCATTTCTCTTAGCCGTGAAATTTTTGTTTGAATTTCACTTAAATTTTCTCTAAAATTTAATTGATGTCTTACGATATTAATCTGTCCTAGGAGTCCTATACAATTGCCTTTTCCAATGTTCAACGATCTTTTGTCTAAAAGATCAAAAACTTCTTCACAATCATCTCTGATTTCCTTGACTATTCTTTTGTTTTCAATTAAGTTGGTTTCCCATAGCTTGAGCATGATGTCGCCTCTGATCTGCTCTGTGGTTGATATTTTCGTAGCTTTGGATGTCTCTTCATTTGCCGAATATATGATTTCCTTTTGGAGAGTAACCCTTGCTTCTTTGGCTTCTTTTTCCTTCAGGATAAGATTATCGAAGGCATTATCTGCTTCTTGGAAGTAGCTCTAAATAATCTCTATCTTGGAAATCAATTTATGCTGTTCAACTTCTATTTTTGAATGCACTTCTAGTGACTGGGCCTAGAAAGCTTTTTGATCTATGACTTGACCTTCCATCAAATTTAACCTAGCCTGTAACTTTTCTGCATGCTCCTTTTGCTGAGCAACCTGTACCTGACTTTCTTGTATCTTCTGGTTCATTTCGTCCAGGATTGTTTTGAGTAATTGAATTTCTAGCCTTTCGGTAGCCCTGGTTTGCTCCAAGATTTTACTCACCTCTTCTATGATTTTCTCCTCAACATTCTTTAACTGATCTTGTAATTGAGCTATCATGTTATAACTCTTCTTTATCCTTGTTCTCATGTTTCCCATGGTAAAAAAGTTTGCTGTTGCCATGGCTCCCATGGAACCTGCTATCTCTGTAGCGAAATCCTCCTCCTCCAAATTCTGTCCATCTATCGAGACTTTATGCTTTTTAACCATATTCCCCTCCTTCTTATGCATCTCTTGTTTCAAAATGGCCTTCCTTTTTCTGCTGAAAAAATAATCAGAAGGAGGAATCTCATCTATGGGGATAGAGGTGAGGTCATCAACAAATAGAGCTCATGTCTGCGGGAATCCAAAAGCGGATTGTAAGGGGGTTAAGGAAGCTATGGGGCTTCCTAGCTCTGTAGATCCTTTCCCTCCTATTTCTTTAGGCATATTGACATCAACCCCAGGTGATGAAGGGGGATTAAGCTTACTGAACTTGGGTGGTCTCCCAGACCTTTTCTCTGCTTCGGTCTCTGCCTTTTTTGTCTGTAAGGTCTCTTTGATTGGTGGAGGCCTTTCAGTATCCTGTGGGATTTTTTCGAGATTACCCTTCTTCTGTACTTCCTGTTCGAAGCCTGGGGGGACACTTTCTTGCTTCTGGGGGAGGGTGATTTCTTCTCCTTGCAGTACTTGGGGTAGACCACTCTGCCTATGTTTCTGAAATGTCTGAAAGCTAGTTTGCAGGTCGGATGACAATGTCTGTACTCATTCCAACACCTCTTTATAAGTTTTAGTCCCTTTGAACATGTCATCCCAAGGGGACTCCTCATGTTCATATGATTTCATATTGCAATGTATCAAGTGTTTGTTCACTAGTTGATAAGGGTCATTCCTTTTGTACTCAATATTTAACAAATTGACTTCTTCAAGTGCTTCTGCTTCCACCTAGGAATGGCCCAAATTTTGTAATGAAAATTTCCCGATGTGCACAGTGAAGATTGGCCAGGACTTCTTTTGAGCCGCCTTTAGCTCTATTCTGATACTACCTTTCACTATTTGGTGTGCCACTTCCCTACAGACCAGTCTATCCGGGAGGAATTTTGGAAGCGCATGAGGGGGAATTGAGCACCCATAAACCCTGATGTAGGAGAAGCTTTCTTCAATGAACCAGTCTGCTATTGTCTTGAGGTTTTTTGAAACTATTTCAAAGATGCGAGGAGGGTCACAACTGAAAAACATTTTATGCATTGGTATTACCATGAAATGACAAATTTCGTACAATGAATTTTTTGCATTTTCTTCCGAAAACTCAGAGTGGTACTCGTGAATGGGTTCGAGGCAGGTTATGTTCCAACTCCATTTCATCAGGGGAAATGGATTCATAAAACAAATTGCTCCATGATATATGCCGACATGTAAAAGGCCACTGGTTGACCTCGGGATCTTGCAACTTTGTAATCTGAAACCTCTTTGGCTATGTCATCGGATAAAATCTTGTCCTAGTTGAAACTAAATCCTTCTGATGCTTCCTCTAAAAAGGGCACCCATTCTGCGGGGAAATGACATGGATTCTTTTTTCCGAAGAGTCTGTAGAGCATCATGGCTACATAAACCATGTACTCGTTCAAAGAAGCTGTGGCATAAATTCCATGGGTATCTGCCCTAAATTTTGATGGACATCTCCACCAAACTTTGATTAAATCAGGGTAAGTTTGGTCTACCTCAGTGCATTCCTTTCTCTGAAATTCAGCTATAAATTCGGCATTGTAAATGAATTTAGTATTGGGTGAGAGTTTGTACATAACCTAGATATGTTCAGGTCTGAATGAGACGATAATGGCCCCTTGGTCATTTAAGATGATTCTCATTGGAATATCAACCTTCTCTAAAGCCCAACTGATCTTGTCGTTGTACACCATGAGTCGTGGGCATGTTGCAATCTTGTGAAGTTCTGATTTTGCTATGTCCCGAAGGTGATTCTCAGAATCATTAAGGGATTTTTTTATCTCGTAGTCCAGATTTTCATAGATTTGTCTCCATGATTTGATTGAGTTGATAGCTTGTGGCGTGGTGTCGGATATGACATATCCCTCTGGGCTGGAAATCTCAGCTGTATCTTCACTCTTCTTGGATCCCTTCTTTGGTGCCATGTCTTTCGTATTGGAACGAAAACCTGTCACAGAAGAGAGGTGTGTAAGCTCGGATGGATGTGACTTACTCCGATAGAAAGAGCGAGAATAAGTTTCATAACACAGACCTTTAATTTTCCTTTAACTCATTTTATTGTGAAAGTACTGACGCATATGCCAAGAATTTAATACCTTTAATGCAAAGAATATTTCTGAGATACGCATTTGTGTCATATAAATCACCAGCTATCCGTTATTAATATGGCCGTATTTCGGCAATTCTAAAATCAAAATTCAAAAGATCTCATTCGACAGAACCTGAAAAAGAAAATACCTAAGAAGTTTAATTACCATTAAATATATTTTTAAAACGAAGTTTGTTCTTTTTAAACATCGGTATTGAGTCGGGACTTCACGTTTTGGGGTTTCGGGGATCGCACTTACATGAGGTATGTCGCCACTAAACCTCGAATCCAAAAATCACGATGGGATTAGTTTTAGGACTTAACTTCGGTATTGAGTTGGGACTTCGCGTTTCAGGGTTTCGGGGATCTCGCTTACATGAGGTATGTCACCACTAAACCCCGAATCCCGAAATCATGATGGGATTAGTTTTAATTAATCAGGATCAAGACTAAATTCCATTTCTTTCGAGAAATCGAGAATCAGTATTTCGCGATTCGAAATGTATTGAAAACGTGTTGTTATGAGTAAACTCAAATCCCGAAAGGTTAAAAGATGGTTAATTAACTCCTTTAGGGTTTTAATTTATCGTGATTAAAAGTACTTTACAGAACATGTGTCTAGACTTTAAAAACACTTGAGTTTTCTGTCTTTTATTATAAAAAAAAATAAAAAATGAAATCATTTCAGGATTTTGGTACCTGGATTTTTTGACTGATAGCGAGGATTATACCTTATGAACAGCCAAATTCCGGAAGAGAAAAGTTTTAGTCTTAGAGATAAAAAAATTAAGACATGGTTTCAAAACTTGTCACATCTGAAACATTGAATCTTTGAAATGTCTTTTCTATTTTCATGACCTAGAGTTGCTGAAGTTTTCTTGTCTTTGAAAGATTTGCTAAAACTTGTTCTATTTCTTCTGACTCTCTTTGCATGATAAGCAAGGGATTGATTGTCATTATGATGGGAGTCTTGCACTCCTCTCGCTATAAGTCTGGTTTCCTCCTGAGTGTAGTCTGGCCATAGACGATCAAACAGAGGTAAGTATGCTCTTCCACTGATACTTTGAATGAATGGTTCCCAATGGATTGGAAGTGCATTGAGAGTAATCATGACAAGCTCTCTATTTGTTATGGTTTCTCCAATGGCACATAACTAATCTATGATCTCTGAAATCTTCATGAAGAAGGTAGTGATGGTGTCATCTTTCATCATCTTGAGATTTTGAAGTTGATGCTTCAATGTAAGATCTCTGTTAGTGTTGATTCTCTCATTCTTCAACACATCATACATTTGATAAGATATCGTCAAGGTAGAGATGCAAGGTAGTAGATGATCTCTTACTGAATAGATGATTATCTTCCTGGCCTTGACATCATCTACTTTCCATTCAACCTTTTCTTCATCGATCGTTGTTGCTAGTAGATTTCCTTCTATCAATCTCAATAGGTCACTCTCTTCTAGAGTGATGTGTAATCTTGACTTCCAGGCGCTAAAGTTGCTTGATCCATCAATCCTATATTCCACCATATTTATGTTCCTCATGGTTTTCATATTCTTCACAAACCCTAATGCACTTCCAGTGACTAGGCCTGGAAATCTTTTTGATCTATGACCCTTCCATCAAATTTAACCTAGCCTGTAACTGTTCTGCATGCTCCTTTTGCTAAGCAACCTGTACCTGACTTGCTTGTATCTTTTGGTTCATTTCGTCCTGGCTTGTTTTGAGTAATTGAATTTCTAGCCTTTCGTTAGCCTTGGTTTGCTCCAAGATTTTACTCACCTCTTCTCTGATTTTCTCCTAAGCATTCTTTAACTGATCTTGTAATTGAGCTATCATGTTATCACTCTTCTTTATCCTTGTTCGTATGTTTCCCACGGTAAAAAAGTTTGCTGTTGCCATGGCTCCCATGGAACCTGCTATCTCTGTAGCGAAATCCTCCTCCTCCAAATTCTGCCCATCTATCAAGACTTTATGCTTTTTAACCATATTTCCCTCCTTCTTATGCATCTCTTGTTTTAGAACGACCTTCCTTTTTCTATTGAAAAAATAATCAGAAGGAGGAATCTCATCTATGGTGATAGAGGTGAGGTCATCAACAAATAGAGCTCCTGTCTGTGGGAATCCAAAATCAGACTCTAAGGGGGTTAAAGAAGCTATGGGACTTCCTAGCTCTGTAGATCCTTTCCCTCCTATTGCCTTAGGCGTATTGACATCAACCCCAGGTGACGAAGGGGGATTAAGTTTACTGGACTTGGGTGGTCTCCCAGAACTTTTCTTTGCTTCGGTCTATGCCTTTTTTGTCTGTAAGGTCTCTTTGATTGGTGGGGGCCTTTCGGTATCCTGTGGGATTTTTTCAGGATTACCCTTCTTCTGTGCTTCCTGTTTGAAGCCTGGGGGGACACTTTCTTTCTCCCGGGGGAGGGTGATTGATTCTCCTTGCAGTACTTGGGGTAGATCACTCCATCTATGTTTCTAAAAGGTCTGAAATCTAGTTTGCAGGTCGGACGACAGTGTTTGTACTCGTTCCAAAACCTCTTTATAAGTTTTAGTCCCTTTGAACATGTCATCCCAAGGGGACTCCTCATGTTCATATGCTTTCATATTGCATTGTATCAAGTGTTTGTTCACTAGTTGATAAGGGTCATGCCTTTTGTACTCAATATTTAACAATTTGACTTCAAAGGTAGCATAGATTGTGCCTTTGGAGGACAAGGTATTGAAAACGGAAGGTAAGAACCTACGCAGGTAATAAGTAATATGCTTATGCCAATTCCTACCTCCAACATACGCATTAAGAGGTTGCATAGGTGTTTTCTTTCTTGAATTTATTTTTGCGTGAAGTGTGTGTGACTAAGAAGAAATATCTTGAAAAACCAAAACCCCCACCAAAAATTACCAAATCCCAGGGCTCGGTGCTCCCTGGGAGAAGCACTTTCATAGATGACATCATCCGAAAAGCCGAATCTCAAGCTTCAGTTGGACCTAGGAAAGGATTTACCCGAATCCCTCAGGAAGCAGTCTCATCAACTACAACCCACACTGAGATTCACAACAAAACTGAAGGGACTGAGAAAAGCTTTCAGAGCACAGATCTTCCACCTCTCACCCCTTTAGAAGAGGGAAATTCTCGTAATCTGGAGGAAGGGGAAGGAGAAACTAGTGGGGTTGCCAAGGCAGATCCATCACCACCCCCTGATCCTAAATCTCCTGAGAAAGAAGAAGTCATACCTGAAATCCCATATAGAGGGAGTGCAATCAAATCCCCTAGAGGGTCATATAATCAAACATCTCGAATAAAATACCCGTATCAAGAAATCCCTGAAGATTTCTGACACATTTTCAATCAAATGGCACAACCAAATCAACAACAGCCCTAGACTTCCACATTGGAATATTCGATAGTTAAACCAATTGCCAATGCCCCCATGAAGGCAATTCCCCTATAAAACCTGCCAACCTTTCATGGATTGATCTCAGAAGACCTAGACACATTCTTATTTTAATTTGATGTCCTATGTAGAGGGTATGATTACATCTCTGAACCCCAAAAATTAAAATTGTTCCCCTCCACTTTGAAAGGAGTAGCTCTACGCTGGTTTATGGGATTAGGGGGCAGAACTATAAACTCATGGGATGAGATGAAACATGCCTTCTTGAAAAAATATCAGGATTATTGTAGAACCAAAGACTTAAAAGATGAAATCTTTCAAATGACTGCAAAAGAAAATGAACCATTAGAGGAATATGTTGAGATATTTCAGTATAATTTACAAAGATCACCCTATGGTGCATTACCAGGTGAAGTACTTAAGGAAACTCTGATTAAGGTAATGAAAGATGAATGGGTAGAAACATTGAATCTAATGGGAAAGGGTGACATTTATCAAGAAACTTATGATAACATCATTCAATTGTGTATCAGGTGCTCACGAGGAAGCACACAGACCATATCTGTAATGCAGACTTCTGTCACTAGAAGTAACAATACTACAAGCGGGGGTGTCATGTGAGCTGAAGTTGGTAATCTCTTAGAAAATTTCAAAACAAATATTCTGAGCACTCTGACTACACAATTGGATGTATTGCAGGCCAAACAGAAAAAAAACAGAAGCAGAACATACTTTGGCCATATTTTTCCACAGATGCAGAAGAAAACATGGTCCAAGGGATTGCCCTTTGGATGGGGTTCGGGTTTGCGCTATCTGTGCCAAGGATCACGACAAGAAACAATGCCCATCGTTCCCTGGACTAAAAGATGTCTTTAGAGAAGCGAAAAAAGAATCATAGCCGTTATATCTGATGGCTCAACATCATCAATGGCAGAATCGACCTTCGAATACACTACAAGACCCTTCCTCTCTCTTTCCCGGATAGTATAATCAACAACAAAATTCTGGTAATGCATGGCAGGGCCAATAGTTTACTAATCAGAACTGGCAGCCCCACCAATACCCACCTACAAATCCCACTTGGCCAAACCAGTCCACTACAAATTTTGTCTTGCAGAATAAATCAACTGCAAACTCTACTTGGCCTAACTCACAATATCCCACCTCACCCTGGAAAAATTCAAATAACCCCTACCCTTCACAGCGGCCCAATACGACTGCCCAAAACCCAAATTGGAACCAGAATTGGCATCACCCCATGGGGATAAACAATCAACCCATAGGAATGGCCCTTCAAACCCAACCCACGTTGCAAGCTCCACTCCAACTGCCCCAAAACCCTCAATCCCAATTGCGCCCCCAATTACCAGCGCAACCTCACCCAAATCTTAATAATAGACCGACTCATCTCATCCAGATTATGGAGAACGGGGAAGGGGAAACCAACTCGGTAGGGTGCAACGAACTCCAGTTGAGATCGGTGCGTATAATCTCTCCTGAAGAAAATAACGTTTTTCAAGAGCAGGAGAATGAAAAACAACCAACAATAACACCCTCGACTGTGGTAATAATAGAAGAAATCGAGCAGGGGGGAAACACAGTCGAATCACAGGATCCTAATAAGGATGCAACTCCTTCCCCTCTGTTCCACGAAAGATTAATGATAGCAAAACCTGCCAAATATCCCAACTTTGACATTGTAGGGGAACTCAAGAATTTATATGTCAAGATTCCACTCCTGCAGGCACTACAAGATATTCCAATTTACGCGAAAACAATCAAGGAACTATGTGGAAGGAAGCCTGTTAGGAAGATAAAAAATTCATCATCGACAGTTCGCATAGTAGGAGCCTTGTCTTATCTAATTCTTGGTAGACAAGAACCAATCAAATATGCAAATCCAGGGAATCCCATAGTAACAGTTCAGATCCAGGGTTGTTCTTTTCCAAATACACTAGTTTATTTGGGAGCAGCCATCAACATCCTGACTATGGAAACCTGCAATACCCTAGGTTTTGACTGCTTCAAACCCACCACAATTATGTTACAATTGGCAGATCGATTGGTGGTTCGACTAGTTGGCACATTACATGATATAACCATCTTCGTCGACTCTTGGGAATATCCGACAGATTTCCTCATCGTCAACCCAAGAAGTGGACTTGAAGGGCATCTATTGATACTGGGAAGACCATGGCTCACAACAACAGATGTGTACATAGGATGCCAAACGGGTAATATGACAATTGCTAGAGGAGGTATGACAAAGAATCTCATCTTATATCCTCTTTCCAAGCCAAGCCCAAATTTCGTATATCCACAATTTCCACCACCACGATATCCAGAAAAGGATTTACGATCCCCTCTCACGCTAGAAGAATCCCTCGGACTTAAAAAAAAACTAGAGGATGACGTAATCAGTGGGTTTATTAATAGCCCAACCACCATGAGCAACCCAACCTGCCAGATGATCCAAGCTGTTCTAGACTGTGAAGCACATGGAGACCTGCTGGAAGATTTAATGGAACAACAAATTCCAACTACAACTTTTCATAACAAAAAATCCGTCGAGATTTCACTAGGGAGGTCTCTGAACATCAATGCCAATTTAGATGAACACCAATAACAAAAGCTAATTCAAGTCCTCTCCAAATACCAACAAGATTTTGCATGGGAGTATTCTGATATGAAAGGTATTGATCTGCAACTCTGCACACATCACATTTATATTGAAAAGGACTCTCGACCTATCCGACAACCGCAGAGAGGACTGAATCCCCATCTCAGGGATATTGTTAAGGAAGAATTACAAAAGCTGTTGGATGTATATTTTATATACCCTATCTCAGATAGTCGGTGGGTTTCCCCATTAGTGATCATCCCAAATAAAAATGGGAAATGGGGGATTTGTGTTGACTATAGGGAACTTAACAAAGCCACTCAAAAGGATCATTTCCCCTTACCTTTCATCGATCAGGTCCTGAATACTCTAGCAGGAAAGAAATTATTTTCTTTCCTAGACGGTTTTAGTGGCTACAATCAGATCCAGATCGCCCCAGAAGATCAAGATAAAACTACATTCACCTGCCCCTGGGGTACCTTTGCATACAAAGTATTTCCCTTTGGACTATGTAACGCTCCAGCCACATTCCAAAGGGCCATCCTGAGCATATTCAATGACCTGATCAACGAAGGGTTTGAAGTCTACATGGATGACTTCACTCCTTATGGTGACGACTTCGACCAAGCATTGAATAATATGGAGAAGGTACTGGAACGATGCATTGCTACCAGGTTATGTTTAAGCCACGAAAAATGTCACATGATGATGACATAAGGTGTGGTACTAGGGAATTATATTTCTGTAGATGGAATTAGAGTAGATCCAACAAAAATAGAGGTAATTCTTAATCTACCTACACCACAGACACAAACAAAGGTACGTAGTTTCCTTGGTGCTTCTGGATACTATCGTAGATTTATGGAAAATTTTGCAAGAACTGCTGCACCTTTACATGCTCTGACTGGTAATGTGGAGTTTTAGTGGTCTGACAAGTGTGATGTGGCATTTGCAGGACTCAAGAAGCTAATATCAATAGCACCAACGTTGAGGGGACCAAATTGGAAAATACCATTTCACATCTCCATTGATGCATCCGATATTGCCATAGGCGCCATCCTTGGACAGGAAGACGACAAGAAACCTTACGCTATTTATTTCATTAGCAAGAATCTTACTCCAGTTGAACTTAATTATACAGTAACATAAAAATAATTTTTAGTTGTTATACACACCATCAATAAATTTTGCCATTATATAACAAGTTATCCCGTTATTCTGTATACTGATAATTTTGCTATTAGATATCTAGATAATAAATTGATTACTAATGGACGGGTCACTCGGTGGTTATTACTCTTGCAGGAATTTGACATCACCATCAAAGATCGACCCGAGAGAGAAAATCTTGTCGCAGACTTCCTATCCCGCATACCCAAAATAGACGACTCCTTAACAGTTGAAGATCAAATTCTAGACGAGCATCTGTTTGCCGTTACCACAAAGCCACCTTGGTATGATGATGTGGAAAATTATCTGGCAGTAGGAAGATTACCGACACATCTATCATCAAGGGAAAGAAAACTGATCATCCAGCGTAGCGCACGATTCGCTTGGATCATCAGATATCTCTTCCACACAGGACCTGATCTCCAGATCCGCAGATGCATACGAGATGACAAAATCTATGACATACTAAAGGCAGGACATGACGAACCCTGTGATGGGAATTTTGCAGACCGCAGGACTGGACACAAAATTTTACAGATGGGTTACTATTGGCCCTCAATATTTAGAGATGAGAAGAAATACGTCTAGACCTGTGACAACTGTCAACGAATGGGAAAACCAAGTCAGGCTGATGAAATGCCCTTAAAAGAAAAAATAGTCGCAGAACCATTTGAAATATGGGCACTAGACTTCGTCGGCCCCTTCAATCCAAAGTTAAATCAGAAGGCCTATATTCTAGTAGCTACGGACTACATGACTAAATGGGTAGAGACATAAGCCCTACCAAATGCAACAGAAGAGGTAGTCATCAAATTTCTGTTCAAATTATTTGTACGCTATGGACTACCCATGGAAGTAATCACTAATGGGGGGTCACAATTTACAGCTCATAGAATCACCACCACCCTCGAAAATGATCATATTAAGCACATAGTTACTTCTCCATATCACCCATAGGCAAACAAACAAGTAGAAAGCACACATAAGGTTCTGGAGGCAATCCTGACAAAGACTGTCTCAATAAACCGACAGAATTGGGATACTGAGCTTCCAAATGCCTTATGGGCTTATCGAACGACATGGTGTAACACCACTGGCTACTCTCCCTATCACCTAGTCTATGGAAAACAACCCATCTTCCCAATCGAATTTGAGATTAAAACCCTAAGGATGGCCCAAAAAATTGGACTGGATCTAACAACGACACATAAACAATGCCTTCAACAACTCAACGAATTGTATGAAGCACACCTATCTGCTATGGAGCGCACAACTGTTATTCAACAACAGAGAGCGGCCTAGCACGACAAGCATATCAAGAAGAAATCATTCAAGAAGGGTGATTGGGTGCTTCTCTATGACTCCAGATTTCATGATTTTACGAGAAAGTTACATACATGGTGGCTGGGACCATATGAAATTGAGGAAGTCCATGATAATGGCATGGTCACTTTAAGCACCATTGATGGCTCTGGATCTCCATTTCTGGTTAATGGGCACCGGCTACGACTTTACCATCATCCGCCTTCAAAAGAATCTTTCTACCAGGAAGTAAGTAAAGATCCTACCGTTCAAATTTTGGCTAGCTGGGAAGGTAACCCAGCCACCCCAACTCCATAAATGATGAATTTTGTTGACACTATACATACTGTATATAGTTTTCATTTAGTATTAGTTTTTCTTTTTCTTTTCATTTTTTTGAAGAGATAGGGAGGATAATTGTAATCAACACAATTATCACTCTTTTCTATT
>WSFP011528257.1:0-12168 GCA_009831015.1 Picea engelmannii | reverse complement strand
TATAAAAACGCAGGGGAATTTACATCCTCGTGATGTTTCCATTTCAGTCGTAATGGATTCAAGCGTCAACACCTCTTCAAAGGCACCCATGAATGAGACACTACAACCCCTTGTATGTCATGAACTCCATGCCCAGTGAGTCTTGATCCATAAACCACTTCATCTATTTCACATGGCTTAGAGAGGGATCACTTGAGAAACACTCATTGACCTAGCAAAAAATCTACACAATAACACACCTTGTCAACCCTCCCATATCTAATCTTGGCAAGTTGTATAATGTCTTTGAGAACTTACTTATTTGATCGTGTAATATTTGATGCACATTCTTAGGTGGATCATTTATTGATTTGATTTACTCAGCATGATATTATGACTTGAGATCCTTGGAGGGCGTGCTTATTTGTCTTTGCATGACCTAGTTGGTGGGTAGTTTTGGAAGAACAAGCCTAGCTTGGGATTCCATGGGGATTGAAGCCCACATGTTGGATGCCAAGGGCCCACATGCTAGACGACAAAGATGTACCTTTGGAGGCCTAGAATACATCATGCATGACATGACCTAGCCCTTACATGCCAAATTTTTTCCTAGGAGAGGAAAAACGAAACTTTTAGAAGCTTGACGTCACTTAGAGGGCTAGGGTTTGGTGGTGAAGGTGTTGATTGATGATATGTGGAAATTTTTGAAGGAAGGAAGTTTGAAGACCATCAAGAGAGGATTTGAATGAATGACAAGTGGCTATTGGAGGCCTATCAATGCATCTACTACCCCAATGACTTCTTCAAAGTGCCAAAACGTCCCCTAAAGGGGTGACGTCACCTTATGCTAGGGTTTATTTTCTGTAAAAGTGAATTGTTTAATATTATTTTGTTACAAGGGGTAAGATAAGGGTTTTGGACCCCTTATCTTATGTTTTACCCTTGCTAATGTGGACAAACTCTGTGAATGTCATATTGTATAAATAGATATCATAAGATCTCATTTTGAATATAACTCTCCCATTGTGAAGAGCTAAGGACTGGAATTTTTTCTACCCTTGAGGGTTTTTGTTATCTTGTCCTATGATATGGTGTTTCTTTGGTTTTGCAGTTGATGATGATGATGTGCTAGCTCTTGGAGGTCATTTTCTTTCTATTGTGGCGGTTTATCTTGGCATCTTATGGTTTATCTTGTTGCTATTGGATTGGTAAGGCTTTTACTTATTGCTATAATTTGTAATTCAAGATCAACATTGATTTTGCTAAGGCTAGGTAGGGAGTATAAGTGCATACACCCCTACTTTATCTCCATCATAATTTTAAGCATAGAATTCTTGTTTGCAGGGGTTTTCTGAGGAAGTATAAGGGCATACACCCCTTAGTTTTAAACCCTAGCTAAGGTTACTTGCCTTAAGAAATAAGAGGATTTATACCCCAAGGAGGTAGTAGCTCTAGCTCTTTACTTTGACCCCATTAACCCATAATCAAAGGCACTAGACGTTGCATTGGATAAATAAAATGTTGCATTGGTTAACGTGAAAGGTTGATGTTTTGAAGTTCTCTCAATTGGACGTTGTTCCTTGATCCCTAGGATTTCTTGCCTCATTGAGGTGTCCTCTTTCACCCACTATAAATTGTTGGTGTTAAAAAACTAACCTACAACCATTAGGGCTACAAAAAACTAACTCTCTAACCCTAAATAACTCCTAAACTAACCCTAGGAATTGGCTACAACTTTGCCCTAACAAACTACTAACCCTAGTGCACTTTTTAGGCTAGTTTAAGGTGATTTTCATTGGCTTAATTTTATGTTATAAGGCTTGGTTTGATACAGCCATAAGGCTGATAAATATCATTGTAGCAAGTTTTTTGTTGCATCTTTGATTTTATGCTAAAGTCTTGCTCTTTCATTCTCGAGTTGAACTAATCTTTCTCTTGCTTATTCAACTAAACTTTTAGCACGTATTTTAAAGCTCTTATTGTATTTTACATGCTGATATATATCATTGATTTTTTTATGAAATTAGGGACATAAATATTAACTTGCTTGTCCACCTAACATATTGCATTGTATACTTGATTTTCCTTGTGTCTCGGGCATGTATTCTCTCTTAGAAGGTCACTCAAAGCACTGGCAACCTTAAGAAACCCTCAAGACTCATTACCAAGTTCCATTTTCCATCTAGAAACTTGACCTTTAGGGGCATTCGCTCATTCATTTTATTTTCCATCTCAATCCCCCCAAGAGTCACCGAGATTCCTCCCTTGAGGTGATTACCTCACCTCTAAAGTGACGGGAACACCTGCCTAAGGTGAAAATGGGTAGGTTCTCTCTAATTTGTCTCCAATTGGTGGTTGGGTCAGTCTTTTCCCAACCTACAACTTGTGCGATATCAAGAAAAAAGCCAATCCATAACCAAAAACACATCATATGAGCCTAGGGGTAGGATATTAAAGGTTGCCTGAGTCTACACTCCACTCATTTCAATTGGACAGACTTCAATCACCTCAACCAATTTCCTCTTTGTTCCAGTGGCCAACTGAACCAACCATGCTCTTGCATGTTTCTATCTCTATAATGAACATGCCTCAACAACTCGAGGTGAAATGTAACTAAGGTTACATCCTGGGTCAATTAAAATAGAGGTAGGTTGCTTGGTAATAATACCTTCTATATCCACCATAGAATCTTGGTGGTTTGCTTGCCAATTTTCCACAACTGCATATATTCTTGGCACACTTCTAGCCACATCATTGACTGTAGTTGCTTATCACACATGATACACCTTTGTTCTATCATGTTGTCTATGAGGAAAATCCCTCATCATGTGTGGTTCTCCACATTCCTATCATTGGAAAGGTCCTTTATTAGGCTCCTGCTCTTTCTCTTACCTGCTCTACTGGCCTATTTCCACTTTGAGATGGAAAATTGTATTGATGCACACTTCTACTTGGCTGACCAAACTTTGCACCCTTCTTCTGATTCTTGTATGGAAATGATCTGAATCCATTTTTCTAGAATCCACTCTTGTCCTTCCTCTTCCAGTTCTTAGAAGGCTCTTTCTTATGCGTATATTGATCATAACAAGACTTGGCATTCCTTATAGTATCCCCCAATGTCTTTGGTTTATCAAATTCAATTATGTCCTAATAGGACTATGGAAATCAACTGAGAAAATATTGCACTCTTGCTTTCTCATCCTTTAGGTAAGGAACATACCTCAACAACTCCATGAATATTTTGGCATATGCATCCATAGTAAGTTGTCCTAACTTATGCTCATGGAATTCCTTGATTTTGTCATCATAATACTTGTCCAAAAGATATGCCTTTCTCAAGTACTTCTCAAACTACTTACAGGTCAGTTTTATTTCCTTCAATCCTTTGATTTCCTTGAGGTCTGCCCACCAAATGGAGGCTCCTCGATTCAGGTTAAAAATGGCAATCCTTGACTTGGTATTCTCAGAGTAATTGTGTACCCAAAAATAATTCTTCAGACCAAACAACCATGCATCGACTGTCTTCTTCTTTCTTAACCTCTCCATCAAAAGTAGGTGGCGTAGCCTTCTTGAATTCCTCCGTCAAAGAACTCTGTGAATGTCTCTTCTTTTTCTTCTTAGGGACACTTGACTATATGCTACTACTGGACAACTCTACTGAATCGGTCTTCCTACAAGATGATTCCATTGAAACACTTCCACCAGATTTTCCTTTTTCATCATCTCAATGCCTCTTCTTGGAAGAACTCCTTCCCACATTACTATGGCTTAATCCATGACTTTGGGCATCTGAAAGGGTTTTCAAATTTTTTTACTGTTGTAACTCAGCATTACCAGGGCCTTGATGCAGATTCTTTTGAATCTCTGATAAGATCTTTAGTAACACTTCATTAAACTCTTCATGTTCATCCTGGGATCTCATAAGCCTCTCATCATCTACCTTCGGGATTCTAACAATGGCCATAAAATATGGAGGGGTCTCTCTATCCCTCTTACCATCAGATTCCTTATCCCTGAGATGTGAGGTGTATTTCATGCTACGCTGCGCCATTCACCTCTACTTGCCTTTACGTACATCCTATGTGATGAAACAACAACCATTATCAGCAATTACATCATTATTTTAAAACATGCATACTAGACATCATTAAAAACTTTATTTAAACAGTTTTAAGCAGCCTCGGTGACCCATTCAAGCCTAGAGTTTGAACTCTACTATGATACCACTTTGTAACAAACCTAACCCCCTTTAACTTGCTTAGGTTGGTGGGGCATTCATTTTCTTCCTTTTTCCAATAAACTCACACTCAAACTCCTCTAAGAATCCCCTCGACGTTGAGTTCATTCATAACAAACTCCCTCCTCTAACTTCATCAAGGTCTCCAGGGATCTATATGTCCTCAATTAGACATTTAAGAATACCCCTCGGCTTCATATCGACGATCTAAAGCATCTCAGACTCTCTCGCATCGGAGTCAATTGTGTACCCGTTCATAACCCACTCTGATAGGTTCTATTGGTAAATCCAACCATCCTTAGAGATAGATATTGATGGATGTGGTTTACTCTTGAAGCCTCAATTTACCCTACAGTCATTCCCAGCTTCTTTTGGTATATTAGTGAAATAGTGGGGTCCACAACAAATCCACGTTTTTCATTTCCCAACACTCACTCTCCAATCGATGAATCAGATTTAATCCTAGAGCCTTCACCATCAAAGCCTCTCCACTTCAACGTTCAGGACCACTCTGACAACATTTTCTTCGACGGATTTGACGATCCTCAATTACAACATCTAACAGTGTAGGTTTACTCAGAGGTCACATTCACTCGACATATAAGGGTCCTAGGGCCAACATTATCGGATCTAACAATGTTAGATCCAACAGATGAGATCTCGTAGGACACTCTCTGAGAGATCTATGGTCCTCAGACTTCTCCGTCGTTGGACTCCTATCCTGTTCCTTTTCCCAACACCTTCGACGGATCTTACTTCAACATACTAACAACTGGATCCAACGGTCCAAAATTCACCATAGCCATACTATGATGGATCAACGGTACCTATTACCTCGGGGTCTCCCACATTGGGGTCCTAATATACTCCCTTCGCTTAGACACTCTGATGGTAATCCCATATGACCAAAGGTTCTGATCTACTCGTTACACTGAATCAATGACATAGAGTCATCCCAACTCAAAACATTGATCCTTCTCGAGGAAACAGTCTTCCTCTAAACTTAAAAATTTCAAGGTCTCTGCTAAGCCTTTTTTGGGACTCTACCAGACTCTTAAGAGCTCTAAAATTCACCCTAAACTTGTCTAAGGTATTCTTGTTTCTAAGTTTTGATAAGGACTTGCACGTCTTATAAAATTTCCATCTAAGGTAGGTTATTTTTCACATGGTTCAAGGTCCCTTAACCCATACAAGAACCTTTGATATGCATGTTGAGGTCAAGGGACTAGAGAGTCTTTAACACCAACATCTCGACCTCCCGTGGGGATAGGCAGGAAGAGATGGGAATGTTACCCTAGATTTAAATCCCCAATAAGAAAACACATTAAACTTTAGGATAAATCTCCTCTAACTTGAAGTCCAAGCATGACATCATTTTTCCTTGTATTTCCTTTTTTTTTAAATATTTGTTTTTTATGTTTTGTGTATGAGATAACAAAGTTAAAATCAAACTTAAAAGAAATTAACAACTCAAGAAAAGATGTACAAAAAAAACTCTACTTAATAATATTTTGTATTTATTTTGTAAGAAAATAACTAAAACAAAACTAATGAAGAGTTATTGCAAATGTGTTGATGCTAAAATGAGTTAGTTAAAAGAAAAGTTTGTTAAACATCATACTTAAAGACTATTGAAATAAACTATAGTAATTCAGTAGTGATGTAATACATTTTATTTTTTCTTAAAAGGTGGAATGTAATAAATAACAAGAGTTGCATGGCAGCATAGTCCCTGCCAGGTCGTGTATCCTCTGTTTGCAATAAGGGGTTCAAGTTAGAATCATAAAATAATATAATAATTGAATAATCGAGGTGGATAATGACATTGGAGTTACATTTTGTATTAAATTCCACCCACTCTTCATTAACTTAATATTAACTTAAATTATTAAGTAATATGATAATCTTGGTGTTATTAAATTATTAATAATATGATAACTTGGATGTGTAATAACATTGGAAATTCCATTTTTATTTTAGTGTTACAAAGTTAAAATAAAATTTATAATTAAATAGGATAGTAGATTAATTATTTATTTTTTAAAATTTATGTTTAATAAAATATAAACATTCAAAATTTATTAAAATTAAAATTTGGTTTCAGAGAAATTAAAATTACATATTTACATATTTTAATTAGAATGATGGATTCAACATCATGGAATACCATTTTAGTTAAAAGTATTGGATTTGGACGGAAAAAGGACTCAACTACTTCATTTTAATATGAAAGTGAGAGGGGTGGTTATTAGGTATGTAGAATTTAGCTCCACAGTGAAAAAGATAATGAAAATATATAGCATGATGGTATGGGTGTCAGGGCTCTTCATCGTTGTAGGTAGACATCGCCTTCGTTTTTCCATACAAATGCCCCATCTCCTCGCATATTTAACGCAATATACAATGTATATATGTATGCCCATTCCAAACTTGTTACTTATTGATTCATGTGAGTTGACGCTTTTTTGCTTGACCGACGACACGACAGGCGCAACATAAGTCGTCGCCATGCCATTGACAGATGTTTCAGACGGGAGGACTACGATGCAGATGGGAACTATTAAATAATATTAAGAATAATTATCTTGGTTTTGTGTGTATTTATCATTTGACACAGTTTCTTATACAATATGGTGAGGTCTTGCATGTGAGCAGGCAGATGCACAACAGGCACTGTGGAGGAGATTTGGAAATGGGTGGCCCCTTCGATGCTGCAGTCGGTGCTTCTGGCTTGGTCTCAGAGGGTTTAGGGCTGGCTACTGGTGTTACTGATTTCGTCGCATTTTTAGCTGCTGCCAATGCCACGCCCACAATGCCAGTCTTAGTTGGTAAAACCCGGTCTATCACCAGTACTCTATCATGAGATCTGCAACAAGTAGCTTGAATGCATAACCACAAAAGAATGGAAAAATACAATCTGCATTTGAACCCCATTCTCGATCGACTGCAACCACAAAACACAGTCAAGCACCAGATCCAAACTTAAATCCCCATCAAATTTATCTGCATTTCCATTTGAAATGATGATATCCTTGCCAAGCCCAGATCTAGTTGCTACAATAATAACAGTTGGTTCTAACTGGCAATGATGAGTTAATTTTGCCCAGATCTAGCTGCTACAATAATAATGTCATGGGCAGATCCAATTCAGTAGAAAAATGACATAGAGAAAAAAGCAGGAATATTGTATTACCTTCCTGTAATATAATGATGAAATGCTGGAAATTCTACAGATTATATCGCCTGTTGCTGCTGTTGTAGCACCTCTGTCTTATGCTTCAGACCAATTGAGTCGCTGAAGACCGAATCTGGCAGGCCAGAACATGTGGGTGTGGGAATTATATATGGATTAATATCAATGGCGCCATAGAAAAAAACAACTGAGGATGACTTACCAGCACTGTAAAGCACAAAGAATGAGAAAACGCTAGTGGGTATTCCGCATCCTCAACTACTCGTCGATGGAGTCCAATGTATAGCTACATTTTCACATGGAGATAGCTCTTACACATCTCCATCAGTGTTTGTAATGTCGGCAGGTGGTACCTCTCTATCGGATTTCATTTACCGAATTTCAAATTCATGACAGCACAGAGACCATGCACATTCATTTACACACTGTAATAGAATTTGAGTTTGTAACGAGAGATTCGGTTAATTTTGAGGTGGTAAGCGTGACGTAAGGATTGGAAATATAAACTCTGTAACTCCATGCCGATTGAATGTGAGGCATTGCATATGCTTTCAAAGCTTTAACACATGCTTTCAATGTTGATGGAAATCCGTAGTCGGGTTTGCAATAAGACCCTGAAGTTTATACCCAATAAAAATCGAGATAAATCAATATTAATTTTATTGTTTAATAAAAAAATAAAAACTTCAACATAGAACTTTAAATAACTTTCAAATTTTTAAAAAGTCAAACACAGTGAATGGAATTAATGTCAAATCAATAGCAAATTCATTGGTTAAAATAAAATACAAGAAACTTATGTACAGAGTTTTACAAAAGTAATAGGTCAATTAGTTTATTTTTTTTAATTTTTAAGTGTTGAATTAATAAAAATATGAAAGAAAATGGGATTTAAAAACTAAATAAATAAAGCAACAATTTCATAGCTTTAAAGAATTTGATCTTTATTTAAAATGCTCCCCATACAAATTCTTGAATTTTTGAAATCTAAAGGCCTCTAATTAGACTTGGGCTAGGTATTTAGCCTTTAGTCATTCTAGAATGAAATTACAATAGAAATACCAAGAACTAAAGAAGAAGAAAGTTGAGCCAAAATTGAATGGAGCAATGGTGGCGATAACATAAGGTGAGAACATGCATATCAGAAACTGCTTAGCGCTGAATAAAATCAAGCTTAAATATAACAAACTGATAACTAAACTATTCACCTTATGAGAACCAACAAAGCTCATCCTCGCTTCATCCCTTCACTGCCAACGATTCCATCAATCCCTTCTGAATGTGTAAAGGAAGAATGATAATTTAAAGAAATAAAGCTCACTACTCTCCAAGCATACCTATCTTCAAGTTTTTTTTTCCTCCTTTAGCTTGTTGGGCGGTGCTTCTTTTATCTTGTTTGGTGGATCGTTCCCTCAATTAAGTGGTTTAATAAACTGAAGTTCGAATTGTCCATGAACCATCTCTATTATAACAAATATTATTGTTTGACACGTCTATTTCTGATGTGTTTGCGTCCTAGAGGGTTTAGGACGTGAATTGATTATTTGTAAAATCTCCCATATTCAAAAATACTTGATGGCTACTCGTAGTAAATTCTCAATATCAAAACTAACTATTTCTTGTTGATAGAAATTTGTAGTATTATTGGCTACCAATTTAATCTCATCCAACTTATCAAACATGTCAGCATGCCATCACTCTCTTGCTCATCTTTTTGTTTTTCGGACACTGGTTCTGGACAAGATCGGGGAGACTCTGCAAGTTTATCACCAAATACATTTGTCTCTGCTGCTACAAAATACAATCGAGTTGATATAGAGACAGAAACTTCATTGCAGGTAATGTCGAATGAAGCATCACCATCTCCTGGAGTTTGTTAATTACCTCCTTATTTCTATAAAAGAGCCATGAGTCCGAAGATTGAAACTATCACATTCTATGTTGTGAATTTGTGGCCAATATGTGAACGGTTGAATCCTCTAGTTTGCTCAATTGCCCAACAGTAGCATCAGTAAACCCATAAACTGAATTTGCACTTATCTTCAAAGCCAATAACTCTCTCTGGTAATATGCCCTTCTGTAAAGTTAGCTTGACAAAAGTTTCACCCGATGGTGTTTTATTTACACACTCTGGCTGGAGATTAAATTTTGCAAGGTCCTCTCACCTCACCAAGCTACAATAACAAAGATTATATGCCATCATGATTTATGGATACAAGGATGCAAAGTCCAGAGTTGCAATTGGCTTTTCGCAGAAACCTGATTTTGCCTCCAAAACCGTCGCACCTTCAAAAGTGTTCTGTCCAGAGCTTTGGCCTTTAATGTTTGGCACAAGAAGATTTTTTTTTTTGCCTTGATTTTCTTATTATCTGAGATAAAACCTTGATGCTTGGACCCCTGGAAAGCAAAAATGACAATGGAACACCGGTAACACGAGCCATCTCTACATAATTGTATATAAACATCAGTTTATCCAAGAGCGTTTGTGGAAGATGAGCATCCTTATGGTCGATTAAACAATTTCTCATGACGGTGCCCAAAAGTATAAAGGGACTTATAATACCTTTAATTATACATCCATAATAAAATTTTAAAAGGCTTATACGTGGATGGTTGGAGAGTTTCTTCGCATCATACTTGAAATAATGTTGAGTTTTATCAGTTGAGTCATTCCATAAACGGAATAGGATAAGTAATGACTTTAAAACATGAAGTAATTTAATCCATTTTTTTTTATGAATAAAGTAAAGGTCCTTTATTCTAATAATAAAGGTGTCATGTGAAAAGAGGCATGGAGGATATGACATATTTATGATGTCAAGGTTATAACATGAGATGGCATAGAGTAAAATTTATGAAATAATGCTATAATTGAAGGGAAAGGTATGAGCAAGATCTTTGGAAAGTTGATCATATATATATGGTGAAATAATATGATCTTGACTTATATTTTTTTAATTCATTACTTTTTTTTTTATTTGAAGGTTAAGTGGGTTAAGAGAAACACATGATAATAGGGGTTGATGTGCAATAGTTAAAAATATATGACATGAATGTCTCGTCTATAAGTGGAAAATTGCAGATGAGAAGTGAGAGAGAGTCGAATTTGCGATAGTTCAAGAGCCTTAACAACTTATCCAAAAACACTGCGTTAACTTTAGCACAAAAGTGAATGAAAAATTGCGTAAGCATTTTCATTCAGGGGGAGCCTGGAAATGCTTTGTCAGATAAGTATTGTTGATAAAAAATGTAGTCAACAATGCCAAGACACTCTCATCATCTCCAGATATGAAGATTTTGTCAATATCTTGCAAACTTTCCTCTCAAGGCCACAAGATTCCCATGGACATACATTATACATACACTACTTACTTATGTTCAGTAGTTATCATATTAACAATGAATCAAACAAGCATATTCCACTTTATTATAGATTTCAATATTTCCTTACACATCTTTCACATTCATCTGTCAATCACATCATTATACTTACAACACTAAACATATATTAAACAAGTCAAATAAACACTTATTTGTTCAGAAATTGTAACAACCAGCCAACTGACGGAGAGAGGATGCCTTTCCTCCCAACCTTGGGCTATACTGCAGAGTGCCTTCCTACAGTATGTCACCCTTGTGCCAAGCCATGATACTACAAGGGAATGGTTTAGTTGGTTTCCAGATTTAGGATGATCCAGGAAGGTTACTCTCCTTCCTCCACTACCAACAACAGAAATTTCCCCCTTCTCATTGAGCTTAGGATCCCTACAGGTTTATCAGGTAGTTTATCAAATGGATTTTCTCTGCATAAGGAAGTCCCTTCTCTGTTATACAGTCCCTCAACGACCTCCCCTTACCAGTGTCAGCTTCTATCCAGTAAGTACCAAGTTGTAGTCCTCTATCGCTCCAATTTGGATCTAGGTCTTCTCTGTTCCAAGGTGATCATCATAAAATTGGACAAGCTTCATATTTTCTTCAAGGAAAGCTCTTTGATTTCTTCTATTCTTCAATCCGTGCTCAAAAATGCCTCAGTTTGTTGTGCCCTTAGTCTATGACATCATCGCTCACTTACTATTCCTCATAGAGTTCTCTCTCTTCCCTTCACTGCACGTGTTGTTCCTCTGATACCACTTTTGGTTCCTAATTGTTCTCTCTTCTCGTCTTCACTTCTTGTTGGTTGTCTAGTGGTGTTTTCCACCTTTGGCCTCTTCTTCCTCCAATCCTCTTGGGATTCTCGTAACTTCCTACAGATGCAACCTATAGCCTACAGTTCATGTCCTGAAGGGACAAATCTGTGGTGTCCTCTGCGTCAGGTCATTTCAACTAACCCTTGCATTCTTCAAGAGACCAGGATTGTCAGCAGTTATTAACTGCCCCAACTACCAATCTTGTTCCTCATAACAACTCACGTGGCTCCATAAAAGTCTGGTATGTTGGTAGGTGTATGTTTTATTCCTTGCAAGCATAAGCTAGCTTGTTAAACAAGCTTCCTATTTTCTTCACAAAACATCTTAGCCCCACTTTACCACACCACTTCATCAATTCCCACTTGTGTAGCATGGCCAATACTTTCAAGGCAGTCAAATGTATGGTGTCTTTCATTAATCAAAATATGATTACAAACCTCATAAACATAATCATATGAAGTCTTAAGAATAATTACAATTATGGGGGAAAATAGGGTGTTACAATGCTTAAATTAATTGATATTATTATACATTATGGTCAAGTCATAAGAAATAAATAGAAGTGGTATTTT
>WSFP011528252.1:0-12168 GCA_009831015.1 Picea engelmannii | reverse complement strand
CTCTCAGTAATCCAACAGAAACTTCATACAAAGAAGATGCAAATACCAACAAGAAGGTTGACGAAAGAGCTACACATATAGTTGATGAGAAGTGGACCAGGATACCAGAAAGAAGGAATGATTACAAAAGAGATGAATATCCAAGAAGACCTCCTACCTTCAGGAATCAAAGAAGCTTCAATCAATATGAAGGAAACTACAGAAGAGTAGATCATGAGTCCAGATGGACTACATCACAAAGAAGGTCACTTACTCCCAGGTATCGAAATTTCTTTCTTGGTCATTGTTATACTTGCAAAATTTTTGAACATAAGACAATTAATTGCATAATCAATGAAAGGAACAAATACGCAAGAAACATGAATGGTGTAAACAAAAGATATGGAAATAATTGTGGATTTGTCAACATAAGTTATAATTCATTTTACCCATTGATGGACAAAAATATTGTATGCTACAAATGCAATTATCTTGGTCACAAAGCATGAGATTGCAGATATATGAATGAAGATGTCCCTATGTCAACCACAGTATGGAGAAGGAAAGAGGTTCCAAACAATGAAGATTGTCAAATAGCATTAACCGCTGAAGAATGTAAAGAAAAAGATGGATGGTACATAGACAACGAATGTTCTTCACACATGACCGGGGATCAAGACAAATTCATCAGCTTGAAGAGAAAGGGTGGCAATGTTGCATTTGGAGATAACTCATATGCCAAAATACTTGGAGAAGGTGTAGTAGAGCTTGGAAGAAAAAATGTAAAAGAAAAGAATGTTCTATTGGTTGAAGACTTGAATCATAATCTACCCAGTGTTAGTAAAATGTGTGATCAAGGAAACACTCTTACGTTTGACTCCCAAAAATGTAAAATCAGAGAAAATAACTCAGGAAGATTGGTTGCAACTACAACAAGAAAACCGAACAACATATACATCCTAGACATGAAGAAGAGAGAGAAGACAGAAGCCACACAAAAGGATTCTAAGGAAGAAAAAGTCCCAAAGACCAAAAATAAGGATGAAGTATTATTGAGTGCCACATGTTCAGGGGGAGCCGCCCCAAAGAAGAGAGTTACATTTTTCCATTAAACTCAGGGGGAGAAGCCCTACCCTTTTCCATTGATTTCAAAGGGGGAGATAAATTGGGATCATGATGATAGGGGGAGCATGAGTGTTACCATCAATGACAAAGGAGGAGATTGTTGGAAGATTGGTTGTTGTCATTGACGTCAACCCTAGTCATTGGTTTTGGACCGCAAGATTGATGAAGGTATTTGGACATGAAGGAAAATGCACATGAATATAAAACACACATGGATGGATAGTATACATCATGTTGTTTCCGGTGGTATGTGGAACGTCACGTGGATCCTCATGGTTAAGGAGAAATGAATTTTTGAAGATGACAAAGTGTATTGAAGAAGGAAGTACATGTAGGCCCTGAAGATAATTAAAGAAAATAATTACAAAATAAGAAAGTGTCAGGTCAGACCTAATGTTAAAAGGAAGTGACATAAATGGTATAAATAAATATCATTATACATTCATTTGAAATACAAGTCAAATTTCATAGGAAATCAGAAGTAAAGAAGTACGAATTTCAAGGGAGGATGAAGTCTTTTGGTGATGTGTTCTAAGGTATGTTATTTTCAGGTCATCTTACCATTTTCGCTATAATTTTTTTTCTAGAATGATTAAGATGGTTAAATTGCTATGGTATTGAGAAGACATTTCAAGGTACCTATGGTAAAAGTTTCAGCTCTTCATGCGCTATAATTATGGAGATACACTCTGTGGAAGATAGGGTTTTTGACCAGTCCTGAAGCTAGTCAATAAACAGGTGTTCTGGGTAAAATAGTCATAACTTATTCATAGAGAGTCCAAATTATGTGGGACTAATTTCATTGGAAAGAGTACGAACTTAAGTTTCGTTTGTGTGAGTTTCAGAATCTGATGTTAAATATTGAGCGCGGGGAATTCTGTACAAGTTCGGTCTCCTGAATAAACCAAAATTGAATAAGGTCTACCATTCTTTCTATAACTTTCTTTTGGGGAGGATTCAAGGAGTGAAACTTGGAGAAGTCTTAGAAAATACACTGAGTAATATTATCTAGAGGATCATAGTATTCCAAGAATTGAATAATTTCATAAGTTGAATAATTCTCATGAAGCATTATCGGGTTCTATGTGATGGTTGGTTGATGGTGATGATTTAATGTAAAGTTTTATTATCTCTCATATATTCTTGGGTGGAAGGAAGGGGCAAGGATGGAGAGTTAAAACCTCTCTTTATATTGGAGGATTGTATCTTCCTATTGGAGGTTTATCCCTCCCTTTACATTTGGATGTTGTAGCTACCTTTGGAAGTCATTACTTCCCTTGAACAATAACTATTGATTATTTCTCATATATTGTGCATGGTGTACTGTGGTGTATTGGTGTAGCTCTGATACTATTGCTCATTGCTCATTGGATATAATTGAATGGTTTAAGTATAAGTTGAAAAAGGTTTTAAATTTTAATTTATACTGATTCACCCCCCCTCTCAGTATCAACATGTGTGGCTTTTCTTGTACACAGTTGCGCATATGGTACATTGTGCGCTCTACAGGCTTCGTTGGCCTGCACACTGTGCGCACGCTTCCTTTAATGAGTTTGCGCATGTCAATTTTTTTCCCAATTGTACAGTTTTTTCCTTTTGAAATGGATTTTGGTGCTATAGGTGAACTAATAGTTGTTGGCATTGTTGTATTTCTGTAACCATTTGCGTGCAATGTTGCGGACGAAATTTCAATGATAACACCAAGCTTGTCTCGAAAGTATTCAAACTTTATATGAGACTGAGGATTAGTCAACACATCTGCAACCTACTCATTTGTGCCAACATATTGGAGATTTACATATCCCCTTTGCACCATATCATGAATGTAGTGATACCGGATTTCTATGTGCTTTGATTTATCGTGGAACACATGGTTCTGCGTGATCTTTATATAACTCTGGTTATCACATAGAATCACGATGGCTTCCATATCCAGATTGAATAGATCCATCAACAACTTCTGAATCTATATGGCTACACAACTAGCAGAACATACTGCAATGTATTATGCTTCTGTCGTGCTGAGAGAAATAATTGATTGCTTCCTACTCTTCCATGAAGTCATGGCTGACCCCAAACTGAAACAACATCCTAAAGTGCTCTTTCTGACAAAAACACTTTTAGGCCAATCTGGATCTGTATAACCAATTAGTATGCAGTCATAATATTTAGTATAACAGAGATCAAAGTCCAATGTACCCTTAAGGTATCTCATCACATGTTTTTCAGCAACAAGGTGAACACGTCTGGGCTCTACCAGGTATTGACTCAAGGTGTTCACAAAAAAACATATATCTGGCCCAATATTCGTCAGATACATCAATGAACCAATAATTTGTCTGAACATAGGGAAGACTCTCATCCTTGAAAAACATAATATACAAGTTTGAGCTCTTCCAAAGCATCCTAGGGAAGAGCTCCAACTCTGGAAATATCTCCCACGTTAAATGTTGTTGGGGCTAACTCAAGGCACGATCTTGTTGATTGTAGTATTTGTGAGTAGCTGGAAGTCGGACGTCCTCCGATCAATAGAGGGCCCTTTGGGTGTCTAGTTGGTCGCATGTTGGAGAGGAGTAGCAATAAGAAGGGTCATTAATTAACCCTTCGTTGGTCTCGAGGATCCCATCCTCCAAATTATCTCGACTTTTCCTTGCTTGCAAGAGGGGTTGCACGGTTCTCTTTTGTTTGAGGCCGGTGATGCCAACTCCTTCTATACCTGTTAGTTGAGTTGTTTGCCAGTTTAGAGGGTCTCTTAGGTGGAAGTTGTTGAATAGGATTTGTGACACATCAACTTCATCCTCTGGGATTTCGGTCGCTTGAAAGATTGAGTCTTTCCTATCTCCTGTTGGGATTTTGCCCAAGTTCTTTTCCTCGTTTGTGGTCTCTGTCCCTGAGATGAGCCTTCTGCCTTCCTAAGGGTTTGAGTGATTCTTTGGCCAAAGCTCCATGGAGAGAAGGTCTTGTATGGAGATGGAGTTGCAATCTTGTGTGATGTCCTCCCCCACTCATGGATTCTAAGCTATGTCCCATGAGTCCTCCTTGATCCTGTAACTTTCATTTTCTATCTAGTTTGTGAGTTTTTTTGTTGAGCGTTTCAAGTGACTTGGGATAATGACAGGGATGGAGGTCATCATATTTTGAATGGCATCCAATCTAGCCTCAAACCTCCAACTTTTTGAGGTTTTTGAAGACGGGGTGCCTTGTTGCAATTTTTTGAACTTGTTAATCACTATATGAGAATCCCCTTCTATTATTAACTTGCCATATCCTTGCGAGTCGGCTATGCGGAGTCCTTCTTCCAACACCTGGAGTTTGGATGCATTATTGTTGTTTATCCCTATTTGAACCCCTTATATTCTCATAATTTTTCCTTTGATGGATCTGAAGACACCTCCATACCCTACCTATCCCAGATTTCCTTTTGAGGCCCCACCAAAGTTCAACTTTATAAGTTGATCTAGGGGGGGTTTCCACTGAGAGGCCGAGGCTGAGGGGAGGGGGGGGGGGCGACCCAATTTCTTTATGAAGGAGGCTAGGTTGGTGCGGAGGTTGGGGCCTTGGATTATTGAAATCTCAAGTGAGATTCCCTGCCATTCTTTGTCTGCCAAGGGCTAGGCCAAGATTGTTTCTGTGATAGAGGAGTGGAATTTTTTCCAGATTTCTTCTAGTGGCTAGGATTGGAGTTTAAAGATCCTATGGTTGCACTCCTTCAAGACTTCCCAAAGATCCTATGGTTTCATTTATGGAGCTTCTGATGCGGCTTGAGTGCCTAAAGAGGAGCGTCTGAAGGGTCCAATGATTTTATGTGTAGATGCAAGTGTTGAAGAGGTGATCAACAATTTCATCGTACATCTGGCATCTGGCATATATGGCATCGATAGGGGCCAAAGGACCCTCGTTTTCAAAGGTTGTCCTAAGTGAGGGCTCTCTTTAGGGATAGAAACCAGAGGAAGGTTGAGACTTTTAGCCAAAGTCCTTGTGTCCAAATCTTGACCCAGATTTTAGCTTGATGAGACTTGTTGTGCTTGGAGGATATCTCATAGGATTATTTCATTGAGAAAGTTCCAGAAGAGTTGGTGCCCCATCTTAGCATGTCCTGTTGTTTAGAACTACGAATTTTCCTTTTGTTTAGTTCCTATAGGAAATCCTTTGTAAGGATAATATATGTTTCTCCACTCCATCCTTGGAAGGGGAGATAATTGATCCAACAGTTGGGAGTTGTTTTTTAAACCCAGTATTGTGCAACTCTGGTCTTATTCTGGGTTTTCATTCCAGCTTGGAGTCTGAGAAGAGAGGGTTGTTATGCTAGTTTGGGGAGTTGTTGCCAAGCATCCTCCCAGAAAAGAGCATCCATTCCATTTTTTATTTCCCAGAAGAAATTCTCTTGAATTAAGTGTCAATTTTTCAGGCTAGGTTCTGGAGGCTTGAACCCGGGGGGCGTTGTTCATTCTGATAATCTGACTGGTTGGCTGATTTTGTGCATATTTGATTTTCCAGAGTCTGGCCCATTGTGAATGGGGGTTATTAAGCCAACACCACCATATATTTGACTCTATGGTGTGGCTGAGGGTTTTTGGATCTCTCAAGCTTAGACCACCTTTGATTTTTGGAAGACATGTTGTTTCCCACACTACTAAGGCCCATTTCTTTTTTTTATTTGTGCTCCCCCATAGAAAGTCTCTTTGGAGATTCCTCATTGCTCTGAGAATATATTTTGGGGCTGCTATAACCAAGAGATGGTAGAAAGACAGTGTTTGAAGGACCGATTTGATGAGGATGATTCAGATGGCTGTGTTGAGTGAACAGAAAGACCAATTGCCCAACTTTTTTTCCATCTTATCTAGGATATCCTCCCATATTTTTTTCTTTTGGGAGTTTTCTATCAGGGGAACTCCAAGGTAGTTAGACATAATATTTCTAGGTTGGAACCCTAGGACACTTGTTAGGTGAGGTTGGATTGGCTGGGGGGTGTTGAAGAAGTAGATATTGGAATTCTCTTCATTGACACACATACCAAAGGCTTCTGAAAATTCATTGAGGACTTGCTTGATTGTTAGGGATTATTTCAAAGTTGGAGAGGCCATGAGCATGTTGTCGTCCAAAAATTGTTCATGTGAGGCTAGGGATTCTTCACCATGGAAAGAAATCCCTTTCCAATTTCCAATATTCACTTCTTCCTTGTTGGATTTTCCCAAGCTTTCTACCGTTAGGATAAAGAGGAAGGGAGAGAGGGGGTCTCCCTGACGGATACCTCTAGAGGGGGATCCATCGACCAATATAGAAAAGAGGGTCGAGGAGAGTAGAGAGTGAATCCATTGTATCCATATTTCACTGAAGCCAAACACAACCAAAATACTGAGGATGTAAGTCTAGTTCATGTTGTCAAAGGCTTTGGAGAGGTCTAGTTTGATGAGAATTATGGGCTTCTTGGAGGACTGGAGAGAGTAGATGAGGTCACGGGTGAGGATGATATTGTCTAGGATTTTTCTTCCTTCCACATAGCTCGTCTGTTCCGGGGATATGATAGAGGGGAGGATGGGTTTTAGTTTGTTCGAAATGAATTTGGAAATGAGTTTGTAGATGACGTTGTAGAGGGTGATAGGGAAACATTTATGGGGGATTTATACCTTATCCTCATAAGGGATGAGGGCGAGGAAGGCGACGTTGAACGCTGGGAGGAATTTTTTGATTTTTTTGGAGTCTTCCACTGCTTCCCAAACTTCATTTTTTATTACCGGCCAACAGGCTTGGTAGAAGTCCACTGTGAATTTGTCTGATCCTGGATATTTCCAATTCGACATTTCCCAGATTGCTTGCTCTACCTCTTCCATTTTTCTTGGCCTCATCGGGGCTTCATTGTGGTTTGCATTTATCAATTTATGGATATGCAGAGTAATCCTTTTGATGGCAAATTTTCTATTCAGTCGTGGTTCTTGCATAAGAGTTCTATAATATTGTAGGAGCTTGGATTGGATGTCTTGATGATTGTTGAATTTGTTTCTTTTTTGGTATTTTAGGGAGACAATTATGTTTTGGTGTCTCCTCTGGATCATCGAGTTGTGGAAAAACTTGGTGTTTCTCTCACCTTCTTGAAGCCATTGGATTCTTGATTTTTGTCTCCATAGAATTTCCTCTTTCTTTTCTCTGGTTGATATCTGGGCCATGAGAGATATTTCTTCCTCTACTAGCTCCAAAGAGCGCCCAGAAGATATCATTTGTTGTTGGTTTTATTTCATTCTTGCTTGATGTTGGTTTTTGGCTTGAATTATGTTTCCAAATTCTGATTTATTCCATTCTTTGATTCACTGTTTTAGGTTCTTCAATTGTTTTTGGAGTCTGTACATCGGGAAGCCCGAGTTGACTATCGTTGCCTTCCACCAGGAGGGAAAGTTGGCATGAAAGGAGGAGTCCGTTGGCCAGAAGGATTCAAAGTGGAAGGGGCAGTTCTTGGGGGTAGTTGCAATGTCGACAAAGAGGGAGATGGGCCAGTGGTCCGAGCCATGATAGGGGAGATTGGTGGATTCTATGGTAAATTTTTTAAGGAGAATGGATTCAGAGAGACAGAAGCAGTCTAAGTGGGAGGCTATGTGGTGGTGGCCAGCTTTTTGATTCCTCTAGGTGAAGGTACCATTTGAAGTTTCCCAATCTACCAATCCCAAATCACCAATGGTTTCTTTGAATCTTTCAGAGTCTTGTTCCAAGTGGTTTAATCCACCACTTCTCTCATAGAGAGAGGTTATGAGGTTGAAGTATCCCTCTATGATCCATGGTTTGATGTCGATGAGGGGCATAAAATGAGAAAGGGACTTCAGGAAGGATAGTTTCTCCTGCAAGGGTTGAGCGTCGTAAACATTAGTGAAGTATCCTAAAAATTCAGAGCCAATTGGTTGGAATTTGGAAGTTGTGGAGTGGTGGGTGGTGAAGAAGGAGGGAGCGAGTACAGTCTGACCCAAATCGAGGCTTCGGTGAAGTCCTCCTTTTCTGGGCTGAAGTTCTCTTTCCAGGTCCTCATATAAAGGCCGATAGAGTTGAATAAGTAGGGTCCTCCTTGGAATACCCTTTCCCGGTATTCTGTTAGGTTGAAGATGGTCATGAAGAATCCTTTGGATCCCATTTTGAGGGTGACCTCTCCTTTGGGCTTCCATCAGGTTTTGATCCACCATGTGAGGGCTTTCTCAAAAGACAAAAGGCCCATGAATTTGAAAATAAGGGCATGGTCATGCATGTATTGAATATCCTCGAGACCAACAAAGGGTTAATTAATGACCCTTCTTATTGCTACTCCTCTCTAGGGTGTGACCAACTAGATACCCACAAGGTCCTTTTTTGATCGGACAACATCCGGTTGCCAGCTACTCACAAATAGTACAATCAACAAGACTGTGCCATGAGTTAGCCCCAACAACATTTAACGTGGGATATCTTTCCAAAGCATCCTAGGGAAGAGCTCTATCTCTTGAAATATCCCCCACATTAAATGATGTTTGGGATAATGTGTCAAGGATTTCTGACTGCCAGATAATAGAAGGTCTGAGGCAGAGCCAGCAAGGTGGGGGAACATCAGAAATAAATGCAAGTAATGTGGAGTCCTCGGGACTCCTAGAAACGCCCTCGCCACTATGTTAAACTCCCAAATGATGAGCCCCCCTCCTCAAAGTAGGACTTGGAAACTTAGTGAAGTTTTCATGTCGACACTGCACCTCAAGAGGCCGGATCAGACCTTCTGAAACTCCTTCGCAGAAAGCGAGGGATCTCTGGGGAATAATCTTTCAATTTGGTACCACCCTTCTCTTTGATATTTTATCAAAGACACCATGGCCCCCAGGCATGACTACCCCCCAGTTACAAACGAGGCTCTAGCTTCCATGGAGATTCCTCTTTGCGGCAACAGGAGGAAGGAGTTCCAGAAACTTGGGTCCAATAGGAGGCTTCCAATGTTGCCTGAAACTTCACCTTGAACACCCCTTAATGTTTCCAGATAGCTATGGAGGAAGTCAAATACATTGTCAGTGAGGAACGCGAGATGACCATAGACACAGAGGTAGTTGAGACCACAGTTCACTAGGTTACAGACGTCGACCACACCAGAGGCGGAGACACGCGCTATTGGTGAATCGTAGAACTATACTAGAACCTTAAGATGCTTATGGGCCAAATGCTTCAAACCAAAGAGGACGCACAAAACACGCTCCAGATCCATTTCGACGGCCTCCACTTGATGGTTCGCGAGATCCTCACTCCCCTCCCCTAAGCAACGCGTCATCTGGCTCACCCTCTAGGTCACCATGCAGATCAACCAGCTCACCAGGCAGCTCAACCATGCAACTCACGCGAGGGGCCTCCGACCCCTTGAAGTTTGTTTTCTTAGTTTTTTCTTTTTTGAAATGACAACAAGCATTAGGTATAGGCATGATAGCCATAGTATCAAAAGTGTTTTTAAGTTTTTTTGGACTCGCTATAAACAATATTTTTGGCTGGATGCTATATACTTCTATTGTTGGTCTGGTTTCCCAAGTGTCACGCTAGCAGCTAGAATTTTTGGTTTGTATGATATTTTAACTTTTTAATAGAAATATGTCTGTGAACCTTACAAAAAAAATTGGAATGGATAATTAAATCATCAAATTCAACTTAAACAATAAATCCAATTAAATCATCAAATGTAATATGCTTGGCCTTGTGGAAAGTGGTAAAATCATTAATGACACCAAAGGAAATATGATTATAATCATATGCACCCTATGTAAAAGTAGTATCCTATATTGTAAGAATTTACCTTCACTTAGTTATAACCTGAAAATCTATCAAGTAAAGATATTATTTTAGATCCAATAATTTATGTAAAGTCAAATTTATGTTTGGCAAAACAAATTATATTATATGGAAAATTTTAGGAGCTATATATTGTTCATGGGATAATTTTATGTGTTTTTTCAAAAAGAAAAAAGATTAACCAATTAAAATTATTTTATCTTAAAAATAGAATTAGATTTTATAAAAAATATTTAAAATCTTTAAAATTTTGAATATTTTTATAAAAATATCTCCAAACATTTTATAGTTTGTATATTAAAAATTAGTAAATTTTTTCAAAGTTTCCACATTCTAAAACAAATTTATATCCTTAAAATTATCCTTGTTTTACATTTACCTTACTTTAAAACCTAAAATCATCACACAAATAAATATACATATTCTTCTTTATCACATGGACTAAGTTGACTACTCATTTAAAATACCAAAATGGGAATATTACTTTACCTTCAAGCATTTGGATTGTGGCTTCTATAGTAGGGTTTATAGAAGATGTTTCTAATATATTTTTTAATTAGATACATTGTTGTATAATCCCTAGATCAAAATCATAAAAATCATCATAAGGGCATGCAAAGATATCTCGAAATTCAATAAAAAGTTCAATAAATATTTTATCTTAAGACTTTTACTTACAAAATATTAAGGTAATCTTTTGAACCTATATTTATGAAAATGTATATTAGGGTAATCTTTTGAACCTATACTTATGAAATTAGTACATTTCGAGTAATTTGTGACTAAAATAATTTTGAAACTTATATATATATGATTATTCAAAAATAAGGAAATATTACTAATAATAGTTGATTATTGTATTTGACAAGACTAAATTTACAAGTAAACAATATGAGGTGTAAGAATAAAATTCTAAAGCAAATCAATTATTTCTTTATCATTTTTTTATAAAATTTGATAAAACAAAATCAGTTTTTATGGACATTAACAATCATCAACATCATCTTGACTAAATGATATATGACTAATCATTTTAAGTTGTATATTAACTCATTTATTTAGTCCTTAATTGTTTTTTAATCATAGATTTAGTCTTCTCAACGAACAACAATTAATTATTATTGTTATTTTTCTTCTGAAAAACAATTATTTATACATAAGTTCTAGTAGTCAATTATTAAAATAAAATTAATAATAGATATTATCCTCAAGAGTTAGCTTAATATATTAGACCATCTGAGAAGACATATTGTCTATGGAGAGGTTAGAGGTTCAAATCCAATTCCTCGAGATTATTAGTCGCTTTTAGTTGATACCATCATATTGTCAAATGTTCCAAGAAAAAATGAGAATCCCACAAAGTTTTCATTTGAAATAATAATAATAATAGTAGTAATAGTAATATATATTATGAACAATTAGTAGTATGCTTTATTATTATTAATACTATATATTTTTTTGGTGATAGATATTATATACTATATACATTCACATTTATAGTTGTAGATATTATATTTTTTTGTGACATGTAGAATCGACAAATAGGGCGGGCTCGTATTCACATGACACGGGGTCGATTCTAATTGCTATCACTATAACCTCCAAGTGCACCATCGCTACCACTATAACCTCCATGTACATCACACACCTCCCAAGCATGACACATGGGATAAGAAAAGTTTGAACCAACAAAATTATAAGAAGTACCTTAACAATGCACTTTATCACAAACTGATCTACACTCATAAAGACTGTTATAAATATTATATTAATTATTAATAATGTTTATATTTATTTTCAAATTTAAACAAATAATTAATAAAACATTTTCATTTCATTTTAAATATTATGAAATATTTTTTCCTTGAATCAAACTCTTTACATTTTCTTACACTATGGTAGACATCTAATTGTCTTCCCTTCCATCTGTTTCAGAGAGATGATGAAATTTTCCATTTTCAAATTTAAAAAATATTATGGTACAACAAATTTTAAATATTCAAAAGAATTACTTAAGAGAGGATTAACATATATCAACCGTCATTGTATAGAAGATTGATATAACTATATCTTCCTCATGTCAAACTTCTGACTTGAATCTTGATCAAACTATTTACATTTTTTTACACTATAGTAGACATCGAAATGTCTTCCATCTCTTTCAAAGAGATGATGAAATTTTCCATTTTCAAATAGTTTTCCCATCCATGTCTTTAGAAATGATCCATATCCCTTGGACTAGTTGGAAGCATGCTTTGGAAAGACCATCCGCAATAGTATTTCTTTCGCTAT
>WSFP011528249.1:0-12168 GCA_009831015.1 Picea engelmannii | reverse complement strand
CCCCTTTGAACCTATTTTTACTATTTTTGGGTGGGACATCCTCTCTCTTGGGAGAATCTTATACATGTGGCACAACTACTTGGATAGTTTATGTATTTTTAACCTTGTCCTCATAGTTAGTTGGAGGATAAGTCTTTTTTATGATCTCGTAAGTTAGATCTAAGGAGAAAATTATTATTGTAATAAGAGGGTTGTTGAGCCTCCTCTCTATATAAGAGTCTCCCCTCCCACCATGCTCAATTCCCTGCTCCAACATCTTTTGCCTCAATTGAATTTACTCCTTCAGACAAAAGCAAGCATTGGGAATCTCATGAGTAAATATAACCTCCATTGCACCTCGTTCCTATGCTTCTAGTACCCTAAGAATCTACTTCGTTAGCGATTCACTAGTTGCCGAGAGAACTAGGACACACTAAACTATTCCATCTCCACTACATGATGAGGCTTTAGTTTTGGGGATTGATCCAATGTCTCTTGTGGAGTCTTTTCACTTTAAATAAACATCTCTTTTATCTCTACTACCAATTCACAAGGGCACATGAGCAAAAGAGAGCAACAAATGAGAAAAAGCATACAACAAAACACAAAATAAGTGTCAAAATTGTACGTCACTTTACACTCTTCATTAGTTGTCATAGGCTTATAATACATAGAAACCACCTTTACAAAATTGTGATTGGCCCAAAACTGTGGACATAAAACCACTTTGACCAAGTCAAATATTAATAATATAATATTTAAAATACAATGCTAAGGTGGCTAGTAGGTGACATTACTTCTCATAATGTTGGTTCTTGTGGCCTAACCCAGTTTGGAAGAGGAAACAAATCTCTATGTATTTTTGCAAGTTTGTAATATAAGATTCAATTTTTTATGGAGAACAATCATCAATTCTTTTGGAACAGTGATGAAAGGATATTGTGAAACCATTTATGGCACTGCAAAGATTACAAACTCATTTCCAAAAGAACTATGCCCCGTGGAAATGAACTATGCCCCTAACGGTGCATATGACTAAAATGTTTCATTTATTTGTGTGGCATGGTAAGTCCGTGTTATTTCCACAATTTGTCTTCTTGTCCAAAGAGACTTGCTACATATTGGTATATCTTTATTAACTTATGGTCATGAGATATATTAGAGCAAATCTATTTTTTGATAGTTTAAAGTTTCATATTTCATTAATATGGTTTTATATACTAACTCTGAATATTGCAATTTGTAACTTGGTTGGATTTTCTTTGGTTATCTCACATTCATGTATCACCAAATATTAGTAGTTCTCTAGGAACATTAGTTTTTCCTATATACTCATATTCGAGTGAACCAGAAAGGTGTACATTTTAATTTTAAATGCATATGTACAACTAAAAATGGCCTGAGTGAATCACAAAGCCATATATTTGGATTGTAAATTGGCTGAATTTTCTTTGGTTATCTCACTTTCATGTATCACCAAATATTAGTGGGTCTCTAGGCACATTAGTTTTTCCTATATACTCATATTCGAGTGAATCACAAAGGCATATATTTGAATTTTAGATGCATATGCATAGCTAAAAATTGCCTGATTGCATTTTCTCAAGTACTGAGATTTATATTTCAGCAAATATATTTACCAAGGCTCAGAGAACAGCTTTGTTGACATATTACTGTACATTTCAGTAGTTCAAATAAAAAACAACAAAACTCACATTTTGAGTCGTCATTTTTCAGTTTCTTCCTTTGCTATAAATTGTGGAGGCGTACAAAAGAGTTCTGCTCTAGGAGTTGATTTTAACCAGGAGAACGAAATACTCAATGCTGCCTCATTCTACGTCAGCAGTACACAACAAAATTGGGGAGTAAGCGATACTGGATATTTTATGGACACTAGCAATCCAACTTATATAGCAAGTAGTCAATCTCAATTTACAGGTACATTAGATACAGAACTGTTCCAGACAGCACGCTTATCTCCCAGCTCACTTCGATACTATGGTTTAGGACTTGAGAATGGACGATATGAAGTAACTTTACAGTTTGCAGAGACAGCGATTTTAGATACACCACTCTGGAAGAGTGTTGGAAGACGCATTTTCGATGTTTATGTTCAGGTATCATAAACGATTGATCTTAGTGTTATTGTTGCTTCTCTCTAAATATAGAATGAAATATTTTTATTACGCCCACCCGAAAGCCACCCAATGCATTTTGTGAATTATTTCTTTTTAATAGTTAATTGTGGTTATCTGATCATTTGCCTTTACCAAATGATGAATTGAATTTTTTTTTGTTCCTGGGTAATGATGTGCAGTCTTTATTTGTTTCTGGGCAAATGATGTCTATGGCATAACTAAATGTTATAAATATTATTTACGTTGATGTTGTAGGGGCAGAAAGTATTAACAGATTTTAACATCCGAAAGGAGGCAGGAGGCTCCAATAAAGCTATTGCCAGAAATTTCAACATTACAGTAACAGAAAGCTTCCTTGAAATTCATTTTTTCTGGGCTGGAAAGGGAACTTGCTGTATTCCAGACCAAGGAACCTATGGACCATTAGTATCGGCTATAAATGTTGCGCGTGAGTGTGTTTCATTAAATTAAATTTCAATTAAATTTCTGCACAGAACACTTTTTTACCATGGATGGGCATGGTGCACCAGGCTCAAGATGGTTGCATTAAAATGATTCTTATATAAACTGTCAAATTATTTATCTATTATGAAACTGGAAATGCGTTGTCAGTTTCAGCTTGCTTTGTCACTTATGATTTTTAAATCAGCTTGCTTTGTCACTCATGATTTTTAAATATGTGCAGCCACTAATGGTGTACCTCCCAGCTCCACTGGTGGTGCCCCTGTACCTTCCAGCTCCACGACAAAGAAAGGAAAGACAGCAATAGTGATTGGAATCACATTTGGAATTGTTGCAGCTTTGATATGCGTATTTTTGGTTATTCTCCTTTGGAGGAGGAGAGTTCTAAAACTTGCAGCAACAGATGTAGATGTTGAGGAAGACGAAGGTAATGACAAAAGATTTGAGGACTCATGCAGGGGATGCTTCAATGTTTTCTCCTAACATTTTCTGGTTTAATTTAGTTGCAAGGAGCACGGATTGGCATGTGTTTCCGTATTAACGATGACTTCTTTTTGTCAGCAATAAACGCTATCCGTTCAAAACTGAAAATTTTCACCTATGCGGATATGAAAACTGCAACAAGAGATTTTGATAGAGAGAATAAATTAGGCGAGGGTGGATATGGTGCAGTTTATAAGGTTTGTTAATACTCTTTCCATCTTTTGCACTCTTGTTTTTATGACACTGTTTACAATACAATTGAATTATGTAAGCAGTTACTATTTCTTCCTGTATTGTTTGTGTTTTCTCTTCAATTTGTCTGACCACTGTCATTCTAAATTGCGGCATTAAAATAGGGCATTCTTTCAGATGGTAAAATGGTGGCAGTGAAGCAACTCTCCTCTGAATCTAGACAAGGAAAACGCGAGTTCATAAATGAAGTAGCTGTAATATCTGCAGTTAAACATAGGAACCTTGTAAAGTTGCATGGATGTTGTCTAGAAGCAGATGATCGGCTCTTGGTCTATGAGTACTTGGAAAACAACAGTCTTGAAAAAGCTTTATTTGGTAATATATATAACTGTACTAATTCTTTTGAATTGAACATTTTCTCCTCATAGCAACAAATACGCTGATGTTATGTATGTTGCAGGTAATAATAAATCTCACCTACAACTGGATTGGCCTACTCGATTCAATGTTTGTATTGGCACTGCACGTGGACTTGCTTACCTTCACGAGGAGTCCAGTCCTCGGATAATTCATCGAGATATCAAAGCCAGTAACATTCTGTTGGATAATTATCTCAATCCTAAGATAGGAGATTTTGGCTTGGCTAAGCTATTCAATGATAAGAAAACTCACATCACCACTAGAGTTGCCGGCACAATGTAAGGAAGTTTAGATTTTGGTTTCCTAACTATCATGATAAATTGTGTTAACTATATATATAATTATAATTATAATTTTTGTGTCTAGAAAAAAACAAGGTACTCTGCAACTTGATACTTACTGCACACATTTTTTAAAAATTAACTTTTTATATATCTAAATAAATAATAATAAATAAACTATCTTGTATTAATATTAAATTGATATCTTTTATAATTTTATATATATATAAACAATAAAAAAAATAACCTTTTATACATCTAAATAAACAATAATAAAACTATCTTTAATATTAAATTGAAAATTAACTTTTTATACATCTAAATAAACAATATTAAAACTATCTTGTATTAATATTAAATTGAAGTCTTTTACAATTATAGATATAAATAATATTAAATAAATTAAAATATTAAAACTATCTTGTATTAATATTAAATTGAAGTCTTTTACAATTATAGATATAAACAATATTAAATAAATTAAGGTATATTCATATTAGATTAAAAACTATTAAAAATAAAAAAACTTATAATAATTAAAATATGTACCTGTATCTAAGTATTTTTAATTCTTCTTATAGTTAAAATATATCAATTTTACTCTTATTATAATTTTGATATGTTATCAAATTATTAAATATGTTAATATATTTAGTTTACTCTTATTATAATTTTGATTTGATTGGTAAAGTTTATCTAGGTATACATACCCTCCCCCTTCTGGATTTGAACCTATAATCTCTTAAGAGGAAACACATGTTTTTAACCATTAAGCCCACTCATGTTCTTTATTTTTATTATAATTTTGATATCTTATCAAATTAATAAATATATTAACTATTAAATATGTTAATAGGCAACATAAACGCGAGATATAATTTTTGATGGTCATAAAATCACCATGTATCTTTTGCATAGGTTTGAAATTATATTTATTAAGCTGATTAAAATATAAAATACAATGGTTCGTAATTTTTCTAATAGAGAGCCAAAATTATTTCAAATTATATTTATTAGGCTGATTAAAATGTTCATAATTTTTCTAATAGAGAGCCAAAATTATTTCCCAACAGAGCAAAACTATAAGTAGTTTGTTAAAATAATATAATACCACTCATTCCATATTTCTGTTTTGAAGTGGATATCTGTCTCCGGAATATGCTATGCGGGGTCATCTTACAGAAAAGGCAGACGTGTTCAGCTTTGGAGTAGTTGCATTGGAACTTGTGAGTGGGAGGAGAAACACAGACACTAGCTTGCCAAAAAATATGGTTTATCTTCTCGAATGGGTGTGTACACTCTGAACTTCTAATATGTCATTCATGTAATTTAACACCAGCCATTACTAACTGCCTGTTGGAATTGCAGACTTGGCATCTCTACGAGGAAGGAAGGCCGCTAGAATTGATGGATCCTGTCATAGAGTCAACATGCTCAAAAGAAGAAGTCCTCAGAGTGATTGAAGTAGCCCTTCTTTGCACTCAAGCGGTGCCTACAACGCGTCCACCTATGTCTCGAGTGGTAGCAATGCTGACTGGTGATGTAGAGGTCATTCCTGCTGCTTCTCGCCCGGGTTACATTCAAGATATGCAATATAACAATTCCATTACAGGAGCTACCGGGACAGGCATTACACATGTCATAGCAACAACACCAATGGACGACATCACAGAGAGGTCATTAATTTTAGGGCATGACAGCTTGACATTGTTTTCGACAGAGAGAGATTGTAACTCCATCAAAGATTGATAGTGCTATAAGAGAAGGCCGATGATAACTGGCTTGAGCATCAGGATTATAAAACGGCAGACTAGATCTTTGCTGGGAATTCTCCTTCATAACTTCAGGGCTCATGGTATTTCATTCTATTATAAGTTTAAGCTTCCTTTTGTTCTGGTTGTTAGCGTATGAGTCTATTAGGTGAGTTTGTGTTGTATGGTATGAGATTTCGAGTACATTTGATAGTAAAAGACCTTACGTCTCCTAAGATATGTATATACTGAACAACAAGAGCTCTCAAATGTTCTGTTCAGAGATTTGGATTTGGTCATGTTTGCATTCATCTATAAATTTCAAAAATATAAATTTGTATATATTTGGATAAATGAGACATCAATTCTGAATGAAAAGATAATAATATTTTATTTTATTAAGACTGATGTTCTTTTTCCTTGTGAAAATGCGCAAACTCACACTTCCCTACCGATTATCCCTCTAAAGCAATCCACAAGAATGGATGGAAAAAGTGAGATAGGAAAATCAATGGCCAATAATGCTTAGGAATGGATGGCAAAAGTGAGCTAGGAAAATCAATGGCTAATAATGGTTAGGAATGGATGAACATTGAATGGATGGCCACGCTGGCTGCTGAGTTGAGATAGAAAAAACTGCACACCAAAATACAAGCAAGGTTCTATTCCGGTCATTGAAAACTTCATGGTTATTGTCCAAAAACATTAATCTATGCATTTTGATTCTGTACTTACATGGTTATTGTGCCGACAGCCTGCAAGTCAGTGATATTGTGACTTGGCAAGGGTGGAGGGGGTGTTTACCCTTTAAGCTTCATCATCACAGTTGGCCAAAGGAATTATAATCATAAATATATAGCTTTACCTTTGTTGGTTTTGAATGTGTGATTTTTAAAGAAAAAACACATATTCTTAACTATTAAATCTACTCAATTTATATTGAAATAATAAATAATTTTAACATAAAAATATATATATAATTTATTTAGTAATAAATGACAATAAATCACAACAATATATGAAAATTTCAAATTCTTATAAAACTAAATACAGAATGCAAACATAGAACTGAAATACTTCAAGTACCGCTTAAAATTTTCCACTTAGTGTTCTATAATTCCTTATTCCTTCCTATGGGAATAGGGATCAAGTTTCTTGAAATTTCTTCAATAAGGATTAAACTTTCCACGATAATGTTTTTTATTTCAAAATTTCCCTCCACTGTGAAGTTTTTTGTATTATAAAATTTCTTTTCACAAATAGTATCCTGGTTTTTATTGCTATACAACCACAATGGCCTTCGTTTTACATTAGTTCACACGTAATTATTATCTACCATAGATTTTTTTAATATTTTTTTCCTATCACTAGGAGGGATGAGTAATGAAGCTCAAGATGAATGGATATTATTCATTGATGAGTCATAACATTGACGTGTTTATACGTTGCATGCATTATATTGCAAGTTTCATATTGGTGGTTGTCATAGGGATGTAAAACATATTTAAAATTGTTATTGGTTTTTTTTTTAATGGAAAAGGAGAAGTTTTGAAAAAAATTAATTTTTCCACAATAATATTAGTATTTTTAATGATTTTATGTGAATTTTAATATAAATATGAGATTTTAGTGTGTAGTGACATTAGTATTTTTAATGATTTTATGTGGATTTTAATATAAATATGAGATTTTAGTGTGTAGTGACATGATAAAATCATTTAAAAAAATGTTTATGGGTTAATATAGGAAAAAAAAACAATTATATTTTGGTGTTGTGATTTTATGTGGTTACTTTTGAGTTAAGTTGTTGATCAAGTTTGATGAACACAATATTTACAGTTCAAAATAGTATTGTGTCTTTCAGGGACTCAATTGGATAATCGTCCCATATGCCTGTTCCTTCCCGTGTAACTTCCTGTGGTGTAAGGTCCCCATTACCAGCAACTTGACCAAATTGCTCTGATACCACATTGTAATGTACCCAACCACCCAGGCTAGGCATGTCACACAAAATTACAATTATGATACCATTAATATTAAATAATAAATTCTACATATGAACAAAGTTAAGCGGAAATAATAATAGCATGCATGCAACAATAACAATTCATATATATAATTTAACAGAGATTCCATGACAAAAACTCATAATTGCACACACACGGTAATTGAAATAAGCACATGAATGACACTTATCTCAGGAAATAAACACCAAATGCATGTAGACCTTCCACGTTCCTCCCAGCCTTAGAACGCACTACTCATAACTCTCAACAGTGGTTCACCCCTGAGCTGGGGCTAAATTCCACATGGGTAAAGGGTTTCTAACTAGGCTAAGGTCTCTTTAACAACTTACAAACTCAACTGAAACTGACAGCCTATAGTCTCTCATTTCCCACGTGCCTACCCCACCCCAGGTAGTGTGCTCCTTCTCTTCTCAATAGTTCTCCGGCTACCCCACTTCCCTTCTGAGGCTTCAACAACATGTCGAACAAGAAGTCTCAAAGCCCTGTAGTTGCAATTTGACACCTTGGAAAGTCAATTCCCAACAATTCTCTCATCTGGAGAGATTGCTCACAGGCCTAACAACCAGCTTCCTCAATCCTACAGGCATGACAACCCGCTTCAATTTATCTCCCCAACTAACCAGAACATGTACAAGTTCCTATTACGGTCCAGTACCCTCGGGTACGATTCACAACTCCTTCCCTTGTGAAGGAATAATCTCGTTGTATATATGCGCATGTGCCTTTTATGACACATGGCACCCAAGGGACTCCCTTGTCCCCTCTTTTGAAACTTCGGATATATATAAAGTTATATCCATACTTTAACTTTTAAGGAATATTAATATAGTATTCCATTGGGATTAAGCCCTCTAGCATAGCCCATTTTCTAGACTCTTAGCCCCATTTCCATTTCTAGTGGAGTTTAGCCCCCCATACTCGTTTGTGGGTCGGTTTGCAACAATGATGTGCTTTATTAAGGATATGAATGCCTACATATTACAATAATAGACTCACTAGCTTTTAGCATCTAGGCTCTCCATCCTAATAGTCACATAAGCCTTCTGGTCCAAAATATCTCGGCTCACTAGCCTATATGTTCATTTACATTTATATGTACAGTTGGGGTTCGACCTAGGGGTATTACATTCCCCTCCCCCTTATTTATGCATTGTCCTCAGTGCAGTATATACACATACAATCAAAACTTTAATAATTTTCAAAAAGATGTGGGTATTATGTCCTCATAGCATCTTCATGCTTCCAAGTTGCATCCTCGGGACCATACCAGGTCCATTGGACCTTTACTAGCCCTACGACTCGATTTCAAAGCCGCTTGATCTTCCAATCCAATATGCACACCGGATGCACTTGAAAGTCGTCTTCTTGCTCCACCTGAATCACATTCCAATCAATGACATGATTAGCATCAGGTACATATTTTTTAAGCAATAAAACATGGAATACATTATGAATACACATTGATGCAGGTAAGGCAAGCATGTATGTTGCAGGCCCAATCATTTACAAGATTTCAAATGGCCCACAATAATGAGCTGCTAGCTGTGAACAATTTCCTAACCTCGAGGAACTTTTCTTGGCCTTTACTTTTAAGAATATATGGTCACCCACTTTAAATTCTCTATGGGTTATGTCCTTATCAGCATAGCTTTTCTGCCAGTCTTGGGAAGCATTTAAATTTTGTTTTATTTTCATCATTTTCTTTTCCATTTTCTTGAGTAATTTCGGCCCAACCACTACTATGTTTGCGAGGTTGTCACAACTTACCAGTGTGTTGCACTTTCTTCCATACATAGCTTCAAATGGGCTCATATTTAAGGATGCTTGATACTCATTGTTATAAGCGAGTTCCACCAAATGCAAGTAATCCTTCCATTTTGATAGTTTATCCATCACATACATCCTCAACATATCTTCAATCACTTGATTCACTCTCTCTATTATCCCATCTAATTCTGGATGGTAGGTTGTGTTAAAGTTCATATTGGTCTCAAATCCTTTGAATAATCCTTTCCAAAAACTTGATGTAAATTTTGGATCTCTGTGAGACAAAATTGGCTTGGGTATACCATGCAGTCTAGCAATTTCTTTCATATAAATATCAACAATATTGATTGCCTTGTGAGTGAGCTTTACTAGAATAAAGTGGGCATCTTTAGTAAGCTTGTCCACCACCACCATGATAGAATCATGTTGTTTGGTTGTTCTGGGCAGCTTGGTGATGAAATCCATTGTGAAAACTTTTCATTTCCACTAAGGAATGGATAATGGTTGTAGCAGACCAGCTGAGTGTCTGTGCTCAACTTTGACTTTTTGACATTCCAAAAACTTGACAATAAAATTCACAACATCTTTCTTCATCCCCGACCAATAATATTGGTTTTTGACAAATGCAATAGTTTTATGGTAACCTAGGTGTCCAGTATAAGGCACATTATGCATCTCTTTTAAAATCAGATTTTTCAATTCCTAAGTATTTGGCACATAAATTCCGCCCCTATACATGAGAATGTCACCATTTTCCAACTTGTATTCTTCACTTCTCTACTACAAAATACCATGTTAAAGTTTTTCCTTTACCTCCATATATTTATGATCTGATTTTGCAGCCTCTAAAATTTTGTCCTCCAAATATGAGTAGTACATTCTAATGGTTGTAGCATGCATCTCATGCACCCTTCTGTTGAGTGCATCAACCACCTTGTTCTCTTTCCCCTTGATATGTTTTTTATCAAATTCGTATTCACTGAGGAATTCTAACCACCTATTTTTCTTGGCATTTAGATTTTTTTGTTCAAATAAAATTTTCAGACCACTATGGTATGTTCTCAACTCAAATATTTTCCCTATGAGGTAGTGCCTCCACATCTTCAAAACATGCACTATAGCTGTCAATACCAAATCATGAGTAGCATAATGTCTTTCATGCTCTTTTAATTTCCTTGATTCATAGCACACCACATACCCATTCTGACTAAGAACTCCCTCAAGTCATTCTTTACAAGCATTAGTACATACAATGAAGTCTTCATTTGGATCATCAATCCTTAGTATTGGATCCCTTGTTAATAATTGTTTCAAGTGTTGAAAACTCTTTTCACAATCCAATGTCCACTCAAACTTCACACCTTTCTTTTGCAAGGAAGTGATTGGGTGTGCAATCTTTGAGAATCTTTCAATAAATCTCCTATAGTATCATGCAAGGCCCATAAATGACCTCACCTCACCTCAGAGACATTCTTTGGTGTTGGCCATCCTTTTATGGCCTTTATCATTTTTGGATCCACTGTTATCCCTTCCTCTGAAATGATATGGCCCAAATAATGAATTTGCTTCTGATAGAATGAGAACTTGCTCAATTTGGCACTCAACTGATATTCCCTCATTACTTGTAATACCATACTCAAGTGATGTTCATGCTCTTTTCAGACTTCGAATATATAAGAATGTCATTCAAGAAGACAATGACAAACTTATCTAAGTATTTCTGAAAATACCATTCATTAAACACATGAAGACAACTGGTGCATTTGATAACCCAAATGGCACCACTGTGAACTCATAATTTCCATACCTTGTTCGAAAGACAGTTGTGTTAATGTCTTATTCTTTAATTCTTACCTGATGATAGCCTAACCTAAGATCAATCTTGGAGAATATTCTTGCATCTCTCAGTTGATCAAAGAGGTCATCGATCCTTGGCAAATGATACTTGTTCTTCACAATTACCTTGTTTAACTTCCTGAAGTCAATGAAGTCTCAATGTTCCATCATTTTTCTTCACAAATAATACTGGGGCACCCCAAGGTGATACACTTGGGCATATATACCCCTTCTTCAGAAACTCTTCACACTACTACATTGGGCGCAAATTACGACGGTTTAAAATTTCGTCGTATTTTTTTTTTTTTTTTGGACTAAATATACTCTTTTTTTTTCGGGGTCCAAATGTTAGTCGCGACCAACCTTCCAAGTTGATCGTTTTAACAACGAAATTTGGTTGGTAGAGTGACCAACCACCAGTTAGTTGCTATAGCGACCAACAATGGCACGTGTGAGAATCAAACGGTCATTTACGACAAATCAATCCTATATATATCTCAGTTATAGCAAATTTGCTATAGTTGCGACAATCATTTTCTACAGTTGTGAAAATCATTCGGGTGTTCTGATGCAATGGTGTTCTGGTTTTTTATGAAATCTTGATTTCAATTCTCTTTCAAGAAGAAAAACATTGAATTGATCAGACTCTACATAGCTGAGATTTTGAAGGTCAGTACTTAAAAAATTTATGTGTGATTTAGTAATTTGGTGCTATTGAACTATTTTATGGTTTATTTTCACTCCTTAAATCAGATTTTATGGTTTATTTTAACTCCTTAGAAAGATTTTATGGTTTATCCACTTTTGATAGAGTAAAAAGATTATTGATTCA
>WSFP011528248.1:0-12168 GCA_009831015.1 Picea engelmannii | reverse complement strand
GAAGAGATGAAGCACCAAAGTGTTGAAGGGTTGAAGAGCCAAAGAGCCGAAGGAATATGAACCATTAGATCCAGAGAGACAAGTGGTGATATATCGCAAGCTTCAGGTAAATTGCATTTTAGTTTTAGCTGAGAATTGAGGTTCCTGAACCCCGAAGAACCGAAGTGAATTTGGACCTCCAGGTCCAGAGGGAAACATGGCGATGGATTGTGGACTCCAGAGAAATATGTTCGAGAGTTTTCAGTTGATATTTGAGACTCTCAAATTCTGGAGAGCTGGAGAGCCGAAGTATATCTCAGTTGCTATATTGTCTAAAGTAGATCTCATTCATCAAATCATATGAAGTAAATCTCAAGCATCATATCATCTGAGGTGAATCTGGACCGTTTGATCTAGAAGAGATGTGGCATAGATCGGTGGATTCCAGGTAAATTCTTGAAGTAATTCATAGCCATCAGATCAAGAGGATATGTGGCATAAATTTGTAGATTTTGGGTAAAGACTCGAAGCAAGCCTCAACCATCCTATTCAAGTGGACATGCGGGTGGAATCCATTTACTTCAAGGGGAAATGAAGTTTGAGATTTGAGATATTAGAAGTCTGGAGACCCGAAGGAAATCTCGACCGTTGATCGAGCAAAGGGGCCATAGGACCATTTATTTAGTTGAAAGGTCTAACACTTGAAGCAGAGGTAGAGCCACTGATTGAGAAGGAAAGGTGTTTGCAAATTGTCGACTCTGGAATATTGACATATGAAAGAAAGGAAAGTTTGAGACTTGAGAATTCCAAAGTACGCAATTTTGAAACAAATCACAGTCGTTGATTTGCAAGAGTTCAGATCTGATCCATAACTTTGAAAGGGATAGATCTAAGCTATTAGTTCAGAGGCACCATAAATATTGTGAGATCGATGGTCCCATAGCATTGTGGGGATCAGAGATGCGTGAACTTTAAAAATTTGAGGGTGGGTTGCAATCCAAGCTACGTTTTTGAAGAAAGGATACATGAAGGCTCAAGGAGAATTGCGGGATGAAAGGTAGTTTGGTTTCAAACCGCCTTTGGCTACACCCACAATTGTGTGTTTGCATGAGTTTATCACCCAAGGTCACCTCAAGGAGGGGCTTATTAGAAAAGGGGCTAGTGCCCAAACTCAGATATTTCCCAAGCGGGAAGGGAAGGTCACGGTTACCATTAGACCTACATGGGAAAGTTGAAAGGGTTTGCATTTAATTACAGAGCGAGACCATCAGGGTCTCAGATAGTCGCTGGCTTCAGAATCGGAGATCCTTGACCGGGAGGTCTGACTGGTTCCTTGACTTCCCAAATTAGAAATCATGGATGGAGAATCTATCCTTTAAGAAAAGCGAAAATTTTTATGCCTCGTCGTGGGTGTGTTAAAAATTTGTATCAGAGCATGGTTACAATACTTATCCTTCTTGGGCTGATCTACGAGTCATGTAAGGAGGTATTGTTATGTGCATTTAATCCTTGAGGAGAAGGACTACATATTGAACTTGTGATTTTGGGAATTCTTGTTGAATTTCAGCAGAATAACTTGTTTAGCCCTTTGTCAAAGTGATAGCTACTCTTACCGAAGTAGGGATATGCTAATTAACATTTATAATAAGACTTGAATGTGGATATATGAAGATGGCAGGGTTCTGTCAAGAGAAGTTGAAGCCTAAAGGATGGATGACCTGGTGTTCATAACACTGCTTCTAAGCATGGGTAGTTGGAACTTTAGGCATTGATGATGGTAGATTATATAATGGTTAATACCTTTGTGGGCTTAAAGGAATCTGATAGGATTAGGTAGGATCCCTGGTAGTTATAGTTACTTCTCTATATTAAAATGGGAGTATATAACTCCTCATGACCAAAGAAAAGTGAGATGGGTAAAACACTATGGACACTGAGGCAAGAAGCTTTTCTTTCTAGACGTTGTTGCATAAAGAGGAAAGTGACCCTAGTTGGTTATTGCCTTGAGAAAAGGCAACATCAATACGATATATGACTGTGAGATTAGTCTTGTAAGTGACTGAAATCTCAAACTAAAGGACACTAATGATGAAATTAAACTATCAAGTGAATGCATGAGGTAAACAGGTGCAATAGATGCACCTACTTATACTTGAATGTGTATACATGATCATAAGGATGATTGGAATATCCTTTGGAAAAGGATATAGAAGCTCGATATGTCCATGTGTGTGAATGACATGAAAAAAGTGCAAGCAATAAGCTATCATAATAAATACTTATCTGTGTTTAATTATGCTTGATTATATGGGTTTAATGCATTATGGATATTCCTAATATGAAGCCTGATAGTAATACCAGTTAGGTATGAATGATATTAAATGTGCAAGTGATGCACAAGTATGATGTAAGTTAATAAAACCATAATATGTATGGATACATAATTTGGGTACATGACAAAGATGCATGTTTATATTCCTTATGGGATATTTGGTAAACTGCTGAAGCTAACTCATGGTTGAGGCCATAAAAAATAGTGATGGATATGCAATAAGGAAGTTTCATGATGAAGGAGCTCCTTGTGGAGGAATTGTGGGAAGACTCTGTCAGGAAAACAAAGTCACAAGCTTACATTTTGAGGGAATTGAATTACATTTTGAAAAACATCATGTAATGAATAGAAGACTAATAATGAATATTGACCATTTTGATAACTGAATGGTAACATGCAGAATGCACAGATTCATGATTCATTATGGGCAAAAGATTTTTCTATTAAAGCATGTTGATGTATCCTAAGAGTTAGGATGAGCCTAACCTAGGGCTGCTTAGGAAAAGAGTAGAAAGATAACAATAAAAAGTATATTGCATAAGTAAAGGGAGAGAAAAGGAGGAACACTTTCCTCACCCTAAGAACCCTAAATTGTTTAACAAAGTCGTAGGATTAAAAGAGCAGTTGTGGAAACTGGTATAGTTGGTAAAAGGCAAGTAAACCCCCTGAGTATGATTAAATTAATAAATGAGTATGTTTAACTGAATAGGCTTGGTTGAAGCCATGATTAAGTAAATGTAGTGAGGCCTTAGAGATAACTTGACTAGGTTGAAAAGTCCCAGGTGGTGTAGAAAAAGTTGGAAGAAGGGGAGAGTCCTCAATTCTTTCCTTGCTGAGTATTATGTTTTCTCTTGGATGAGAAAGTTGGTACACTAATGAAAGTAAAAAGGTATTGACACCATAGGGATAAGGATTGTATTGTTGAAGATATAATTGAAATCTTTTTGTGTTGCACTTGTGGAAACATTTGAGGATAATGTGATGAAGTGCATAAAGATATGCTAGGAAATTTTGAAGATTTTTTATGAATTCAAATGTTATGATACATGCATTGGGTTTAATATTACAACTAATGAAATTGTGACTATGATGATGCATGTTATGTATAGAAAGGAATTGGAGCTATTGAGGAAGACAGTTTCCAATGATGGGAAACCTCAAGCAGAGGATGACCAGGAGAAGGTTGCGGTTGAAAGATTGTTGACATGGATGTAAAAGTCCCCATAAAGCACCGTTGATGAGGTAAAAATTGGAAAGAGGGTTCTAGCAACCAAGAACTAATATAAATTTATTGGTTCCTATCTGTCACAAGGTATGAAGGGATTTGGTAAGAACCCCTTCTGAAATATTTTATTTTCTTAGTGTTGTGCATGAACTTTTGAAAGGAAGTTGTATGCCTTGGGTACCCAAGTAAGGTATGATCCAGGAAGGAGAACTTGAATGATGGAGGTATGAACCTTTGGTAGTAAACATTGTTTGTAACCCTTGGAAGAATTCATGAACTGATATGTCATGAATGCATTGACCAATCAAGGAATGCTTAAAGGCATTCATGTGAATATTTTGAGTTCATGTGTACTGATTTGGGATTGTGATCGACCTATAGTAGGAAGTATGGCCCCACTGTAAGATTAAAGAAAATGAATAAGCCATATGAGGAAAATGTTGGTTAAATTCCAACACACCATGGCCAAGAACCAGTCATAAAGTGTGACGAACCTGAAAACAATGCAAGAGTGCATTGGGTATGAATGTGGCTATGAATAATTGACACATTTGTTAAAATCCTTTGAAATGTTGAGTTACATTTTGAAAGGGTTGGTATGTTGAAATGAGGAATAGACAAGGAATGAGATTCCATTTTTATGTTTATATAGATGTGATGAAATCTTAGTATGCATGGTTTTGAATATAGATATATATACATGGATGCATGAGAGACTAACAGTTTGTTTGGCTGTGTAAAGAATGAATTGTCAGGAGGAAATGGGTCTTGGATATGACAGTATTATAAGCCCACAAGGAAGACCAATTTCCTACTAAGACAAATTGAAAGGAATGGTATTTCATTTTTGAGAAAGTGAATTTGATTCTTAGTATGCACAATTCTGAAATTGTTTGTGATGACGTTGTAAAGGTGCAATAAAAATGTATGTGCATGGAAAAGCTAACAATTTGTTTGCCTGGTTGAATTTGAAAGTGCAGGAAGCAAAGGGGTCTTGGATATGGAAACATTGTAATCCCATAAGGAAGACCAATTTCCTACTAAGCCAAACCACTATTGGAAGGAAAGTCCCATAATTATGAATATGGTTCCTGTGCAGAAAAAATATGGAAATAAAATGTGGAATTGGAAATCTATTTGTGACATATTTACAAGGAAATTATGAATTTAAAGTTTATGATGATGTCTCATGAATTTTTGTATAAATATGATATAGGTGAAACAAAAAGATCTGCAAAGAGCGTAGAGACGAGAGACTGAAATCTCAGGTTCAAGGAAGAACTATGAAAAATAGTGTAATCCGATCGCATGAAATAAAGACTAATAATTTGTTTGGTTGTGTAAAGAATGAATTGTCGGGAGAAGGAGAGTAACCTTCATCCTATCTATTATGGTACTGGGAGAAGGAGAGTAACCTTCATCCCTATCTATTATAGTATCGGGAGAAGGAGATTAACCTTTGTCCCTATCTATTATGGTATCAGGAGAAGAAAAGTAACCTTCTCCCCTATCTATTACGGTGTTAGGAGAAGGAGAGTAGCCTTCATCCCTATCTATTATGCTGTCAGGAGAAGGAGAGTAAACTCCATCCCTATCTATTACGGTGTCGAGAGAAGGAGAGTAATCTTCATCCCTATGTATTACGGTGCCAAGAGAAGGAGAGTAACCTTTGTCCCTAACTTTAGCTGAGCCGGAAGGTTGTCAAGCTGTAAAAACATGAAAAATGGCTACTGTTGAGCCATGAGAACCCCGTGGTAAGCCATGATCACCTAGAATATGTTGTGTTGAGGTAACACAAGATGGAGGGATGCCTCTATAGAGAAATTATGAGGGATGCCTCGACTTTAAGATTCGATAGAGTCTCTGGAATTCTTTGTGTGCGAGGAAACCTTGACATGGAAAGATGGATCACCCGAGGGATTGTATAGAAGAGAAGGGTATGCTTGATTCTGGGCCAATAGGGTGAGTGACCGCAAGGAAGAGGAGACCTTAATAGTTCTTGTAAACTATTAATTGGGATCATGCACATGATGGGTAGTTATTCTTGTGCAAGAAAACCTTGGCAAGGCAAGATGGATCACCTGAGGGACTGTATAGCAGAGGCGGGGATGCCTGAGCCTAGGCCTGGAGGGTGAGTGACCGCAAGGAAGATGAAATGTTGATAGTTCTTGTAAAATATTTATGGGGATCATGCACCCAATGGGTATGTCAAGGAAAAAAAATGAGCCTAGATAACAAACAACCATGTGGATACAAATCCACAAACTGCGTAGATAATTATTGTGCTAAGATTAGAACAAATTTTCCTAGAAATTTTTATACAATGTTATCAGATGAGACTATGATTAATATGCTTGTTCTCCAAGAATTATTGAAATCACGTGACAAAGATTAAGGGTCTAAAACAGGACCTAACCAATAAAGAAAGATCAAGATTTATGAAACAACAGAATGGGAAAGGATTGATAGGTGTTTCGAGGAAGAACACTAAGGACAATGTTTCTTTAAGGGGGAGGGTATTTTTACATCCCTATTTCCCACAGATTGTAATTAATCATAAAATATGATTTCCATGCTAAGGCATGCAGACAATATAAATGTATTATTGTTTGAGTTGCCAATACCTAACTGTGGGGGTGAAGCCTTGAAAGTACTAGAAATGATATCACTAGAGGAAAGCATGTGAAAACTATAAGAGAGGGATCATTATATCAAATAACCCCAAATTTCCCTTGATGGGGGTAATAAATCTCCTTCGGATCCCAAGGAGAGAATCTGGTTAAGGAAGAAAGGACCAGTGGTTGAATTATCAATCACTCCCATGAATGGAAGCATGGTATGACTGCAGAATGTCAGCTCGAAGTACCACTGGGTATGACAGACCTAGCTAACCCAATTTCCCTTTTGACAGAAGGAACAGGATGGGTCGAGAACCATCATGGGGAAAAGATATAATAAAATTGGTAAGGAGAATATGATAGCTCTCCAACAGATGAGGAACAAAAGGCTACGAGCTTGATGTTTATTGAGTATCTGATAAACCTCGCCCACAGCCATAACAAAGAAAGAAATCTTTGAAAGTTTGAAGAGAAGAGAACCCGATCAAAAGATGAAATAAAGAAAGAATCCTTGAGAACTGAAAGAGTTCCCTGGTGATATCTTGGCTTGGCATGGGGGTGGCCAGAGTGCTAAGAATGAATGCCTTTAAGCCTATGGTCGGTTGGAAGGATGAACACCCACAGCCAGTTAGTTGGCTACCACCTGTAATAGATAAGTAATCACATATATTGTGTACTTAAGTGGTACTGTGAATTAAAGTTGGATATCCTATGAATGTTGTAGGGATGGATATGTTTTCCTAATGATTTACACTATACCCTTTTTGTGTTTTATTGATTGTGTAATTAGGAAAGTAGGAAATTGTATGAATTGGATGTGTTTTTATACTCGTAAATGCTTGCGTCTTGTGGTGGCTTAAGCTAGAGTCACAAACTGCGAGTTCGTCTATCGTGGGCATAGTTTCATGTATTCATGTCGACCCTCCTAGTCGTTCTGAGTCCCTTGGTGGATGAAGTTTGTTAAGCTCAGGAGAGGTATTACAGATATGCACAGGCCCTCTGTGAGGCAGGTAGAGACCGAGAACCACTTAAGTTCTATACTTGATGAGGAGCGCAAGAGTTGTGCAAAAGACCCTTCTAAGTGTTAAGTTCAGGAGAAAGAGCGCAACGCTCTTAAATCCTTCATAATTGATGAATCTTAGGAAGGATAGCAAGATTAAAGTATCAAAAGGGAATATCCTTTCGTTTGGAAGATGAAAGGATGAGATCTTTTGGGAGGATACAAGGATATATCAGGACACACCTTGACCGTTGGATATATGAGTTTGGAGTTTGCACGATGGGAGAATCGCGCGTTGGTGCGACGAAACCTATAAAAATAGAAGTCACAATGTGATCTGGGTTGTAGATTCAAGGATATATTGGGACCCACCTTGACCGTCGGATATCTGAGTGCAGAGTTCGCACGACTGGATAATTGCGCGTTAGTGCAATTAAACTTCCGAAACCCGAAGTTGGGATGTGATCTAGACTATTGGATCAAGGAAGGTCATGGATCATTGACCTGACATGAGTAGATTAATGTAAGGATTATGTGGGAATTCAAACTTCCCTAAGGACCAATCTTGGAAGAGACTAACGCTTTTGGGAAGCGTAGATGAGGTCCAAGAGGTGAAATTGTTTCAAGTTCATAAGCTCAGAAGTGAAGTGTAATAAGAGACCCATACATCAGGGATTTCAGGAGTTATTGGATAAATCCGTAAGTGTGGAAACAAACTGATCTCCCTAGATCCACCTAGATCTAGAACAAAGAAAGACAGAATAATACTCTTTCCCTAGATTTTGACTATTGAATTAACTAGGAGGCAAGAAATAATAACATACCTTATTATCGCTTCCTATGGTCTTTGTTGCTCCTGCTTCACTCCAGTTCTCTCGTGCAGTCAATACCAAGACAACACAAACCAACCAAAGTGAAGAAAGCACAATCTATTCAACAATCAATCTATGTATAAGATCAAGGAATTATACAATAAAGTGGAAATAGCTTTATGGGAAAGGGACATATTACTGTATCATATTAATGGAAAGTAAATATTACAACCTGAGCCTTGATGTCACAAACTTCCTTTCGATGGCCCTTGGCTTTGACACACACACTTTGTCACTTGCATGAAGAGATCAACTCCTTTGGATGAACTTGCTAGAGTCTCCAAGCTGTTATAGCATTAGTCCTTCACACAATTCTTTTCACTAATTCTCCAATGAATCTTGCTTATCTTTTCTTTTTTTCTTAACCTTTTCCATGAGAATTCCCTCAATATATAGGAGAGAATGAATTAGTTACTTGGATAAGAATGATCTCAAAATATCAGGGAATCCAGTACTAGGATAACCATTCGAATGCCATCTCATCCTTCTAGAATATTCCCTTCTAGAAGCATCAAGAATTCATATTTTTCCTTACTTAAGAAAGAGTTCTCACCCTAGCAGTTCAACACAGTGAGAACTTCTCACACCCTAGCTTAAGGAAGCTTGCGAGAATCATGCATTCTCGCAGGCAAATGTATTAGCAGCCTGCGAACCTCCTTCAAAAATGATATTTCTGGAAAGAGAAGAAAGTAACTTTTCTCAGGAGAAAGTTCTTATGAAGATCCTGAGTACACCATCATCCATACATCATCATGATGACCAAAATCATGGGTAACATAATTCCCCCCAAAGTATGATGTTGGAACTAGTGACAACCGATAGACTTTGTACGCTGCATGTGTGTGTCGAGAACCAGGAGCACACCTAATCGAAAACCCGCAAACAACCAAGAATCTGCAGAATATCATATATATCAATTATGAGGTAGGCATTCCCATACTCAGATCACAGACTGATGATATTATAGACATGGGTCATGGCCACCAATCATACACTATGGATCCATGCCGTCAAAATATAGCATAGCCACCGGAATACATTGTGGATCTATGCAAGAAATTTCAAATCAAGACGACATAGCCATGAGACATACACAGTGGATCTATGTGTTTCAAATTATACATACTCCATCTCAACCTAGATCACAAAGATGATATCCAGGGTCTTCAATTTCATTGCCCAAAGTATGAATCTAACCATGTGATTACATGTGCTGAAGTCGAACATGGTAGAAACCACTTGATTACCGGTCATTGATGAAACCATTAACAAGTGCGAGGGAAATCACCATTGATGTCAATGACTCCCAAGGTACACAGTACAATCCATAGAGTGTGAATAAATGAGTTAAATTTTAACATCCGATGGAATCTTTCGATTAGGGGTCAATGATGTAAACCCACTGTCGAAAGTGAGGAAACCTGCCATTGAGGCATGCAAGCTCCAAGGTACTAAATAATTTCTAAGTCTTGAATCCAGATAATGAGTTGAAGTCGACGGAACAGAACTTGTCACAGGAGGGCCTTGATGTATCCCCCATCAATGACACAAAATGAGTAATAGATCTTGAAGGTGAAACAAAGTATGATGTGAACTGGACTGGACACAGGGAAGGCTGACACAGAGAGAATGTATAACTACAAATGGCCGACTCAATATAGGTTTCAGATGGACTTATCTTGAACATATGAACGACATGACCAATGATTTGGCAGCATTGACTCAAAAACAACACAGGGAATGACCTTATAGAAAATCGAATGAGAGACAAATGGATTTCCCAAACCAACTTCAAATTATGAATAGGGGGTGTCATGTTCAAGAGAGACACTTACTGCCAATTAATATGACGATGAAAACATATCCCTTTCCCAAATTTTCCCCCACCATTTCTGGCAAGTACCTCTTTATTTTTAAGCAAGCTTGAGGATGATAACATATGCTTGTTGATGTAATCTCATCCTTCGGATGAGTCCCTCAGAGTATGTTTAACGAACCCTAAGAAGGAGTGGTTCGGTCCCATCACGGGTTTGTCAATGTTTGTTTAACGAGTCCAGAGATAGAAAACTCAAAGGTTTTTCAAGATTATAGAGTTTGGAAAAACACTTAAAAGAGAACTCTCTCAGTTCCTTTTTCGTAAAATAGTCTGGATGAGATCGAAAAAGAGATAAATTATCGCTCACCAGACGCGTACTTCAAATACTTTATCGAGCGTGAAAATAGCAAGGTCGCTTGGCGATCTTTTCATGTTTAGAGAGTCTGAAAAGAGATTAAAGAGGAATCAAGGGGGGTTCCTTTTTCGTATAACTTGTTGAGCCCGAAAAAGTGATAAAAGTATGCTTGATCGCGCTCTCATGTATTTACGAGCATAAGAATGGACAAAAACGACGCTTGAGGTTTTATGTAAAAACCATAAAAAACAATAAAAAACACGCGATAACAAAGAAAAACATGTCTGTATCCTTGTATTTAATCATCAAATTCATAATGCCTGCAAGAGTTACACTCAACATGACATTAGGGATTAGGGTTTAGTCGATAAATAATCATAAAAACCCAAAATGACATAGTAAAAGTAAATAAAATGAGTAAATACTCTTTTTCACCACATCATTTTACATTTCCACTATTGAACTCCAAAAAACCCCTCTTTTACCCTCCATGTTTGGCGTCAATTTGCGGGAGCTATGGGAGACTATTCAGCGAGCCGTCTGCAACATTAAGGTAAGCTCTTTGTCCTTGACATTTTCATGGTTTAAATTTGTAATTTCATTGGGTAAATGTTTAGTTTTGAGTTGAGTTTTCAAGCCCTACATGCACGTTGCAATTCTCGCAGGCGGGCCATACGGGGCCTGCGCGAATGAGGCATTCTTGTAGGTGAGCTTAAGGACACCTGCGAGGTTCTCACACTGTGCACACAGGGCACCTGCGAGAACTGCAAAGCCCAATTTTTTTTAAATTTTTAGCCAATGAAAAATATCCAAAGCATGAAAAAAGTTATTAATCCTCTTATTGTGTTCCTTGTGCAGATAATTGGCCATCAACATGGTGCTAGAGTGGCGTGAAAGGGAACATGAAGAGGATAATGCAACGAAAAAAAATCATCCACCTATATCTTCTTTGAGAGACTGAGGGCTCTTGAAATACTTTCCCATCCCAGGCATGAGGGCCCAAGTCAGACTATTAAAGTACCTGGTTTGCATGTGGGACCCAGATCAGCAAGTGTTTCATGTGGGGGTCCACACACTGTCCTTAGACATTGAGGACATTTAGTTTTGACTAGATTGTCCCGGTACGAGTATTATGTGATTCTGACAGGTAGTAGAGGTGGTGGGCTAAAGATGAGTGAGTACTGCAATTTATACTGTGTACCCAAGGCTGAGAGAAAGAAAGGAAACGTGGCTATCTGGGGGGTACAAGACTTGACCCTCCGTACTATCCTTTTCACTATAGCTCGGATGGCTAGGAGTTATGCTCCCCATATGGATTTACAGAGTTACTTCCAGTATGCTATTGAGTGTACTGAGCCTCGAGTGTTCAACTGGGAAGACGTTGTGCTGCGCAACATAAAAAAACAATTAACTAAATTTAGGCGGGGTGACCTGAAGCAATTCAGGGACGAATCTTTCCTGGTATCCTTCTTCCTTGAACGGGTCCCATTACTAAGGCTACAGGTGGAGTGGAATTTACCGGCTCCCAGGGATCCGTGGATGTTGAGATGGTGTTGGCTCATGGCCCGACACGTAGCAGGACCGATCATCAAATATGATGATACTTTCTTTGACTGGCTTCAACCACAGATGTTGATGGTTGATGACTATGCTTATGTTGGGATGGATTTCCAAGGAGATCCAGATTTGGTTTTACCAGAGGATGCTCAATGGGGGGACCTTAGTAATAAGTTCACACATTTTCTCTTTTTAAATGTTTTTTGAATTTTTTATCATATTCAAATGTTTTTGTTTTATATGTTCATCCGAAGACTAATACAAAATCGTTTGTTGATAACACAGATGTTGGACCTTACAGAACTCCTGACACTTCCCCCATCCAGTGACGAGGAGAGGTAGTGGCAGCACCACAGTATGTTGAGGATTATCAAGTGGTGGAATAGAATCTAGAGGGCCTGACTGCAGACATTC
>ML895903.1:1273-12168 GCA_009831015.1 Picea engelmannii | reverse complement strand
AACATGTAAATTTATCACACAGTTAACACTTATCTTGGTAAGAATATCACAAACTGCATGCAAACCTTCCACGAACCTCCCAACCTTAGACCACACTGCTCATCACTCTCAGCAGTGGATCACACCCGAGTTGGGACTAAGCTCCACCTGGGTAAAGGGATTCCCAACTAGGATAATTGATCATAGACAACAGGAAAGACTCCATCACAGGTGCCAAATCAAACTAACAACCTACAGTCCCTCATTCCCCACATGCTTGTCCCACCCCAGGAAGTGTGCCCCTTCTTTTCTCAATAGTCCTTCCGCTGCCCCACTTCCTTTCTGGGCTTCAACAACAAGCCGAACAAGAAGTCTCAAAGCCCTATAGTTGTAGTTTAGCACCTTCAGGAAATCAATTCCCAAAAATTCTCTCACCCAGAGAGAAATTGCTCACGGGCCTGACAACCCGCCTCTTCAATATCCCACGGGCTTGACAACCCGCTTCTTCAGTCCAACTCCCAAGCTAACTAGCTACACAAACTGATATGGATACTGATACAGGTTCAGGTACAGTGATATGAAGGTACATAGGATAAATAACTTAGTGATTGAGTGCTCCTGGAATGGTTGCATGGATGATGAATAATGGAAGGAATGAATAAAAAATGAATTAAGTCCAAACAATATGTATGCATATCCCCAACTTGACACTTGTCATGTTGGGAGCTACTTTGGCCCACTTGTCTCCAACTTTGGAACTTAGGATAAAATAATTATCCATACTTTATACTTTAAGAAATATTAATATAATATTCCTTTTTGGCTCAAGCTCCCCAGGTTAGCCCCTTTTCCTTAAATTTTATCCCCCCCCTTCCCTAACTAGTGGAGTTTAGTCCCCCATACTCTTTTATTGTGGTCGGTCTACGCACACCAATGTATTTTATATTAATGATGAGACATATACAAAAATAGGCGCACTGACCTTTAGCATCTAGGCTATCTGGCCTAATTCAAAACATAAGCATCCTAGCTTATAATAACTGGCTCACAAGCCTATAAACACAATATGTACACAAAGGCTCCCTGGCCTCAAAATTGCACGCACTTAAGTTGTTGTGCTTGGTAACCTAGAATGTGCACACTTCATCGTTTTACTGCGCAATACATGCGCGCACTATGCCATGAAAGGTGCATACAAAATGATATCAAACAACTCACCAGCTTAAGTACCTTTGCATTTACATTTACAATTAGGTTCGACCTAGGGATATTACAGAGGGGATGCTTCCAAAGATTCCCCTTCAAGGTCATATAGCAGATGATGAGGTGGATAGGGGTTTAGACTTCATAGGTCCATGGGTTTCATGACATACAAGGGCTCATATTGTCTCATATATGGGTGCTTTTGTAGAGGGTGTGTTGTACCTTCATTTTCAATGCATATTTTTTCCAAGCCCATTTATTGCCTTTAATTATTTTAGGATGTTTCCAGGTTGAAGCCAAGGTGGGGCTTCTACCTACAAAATAAAAACCATGCCCACCTTGACTCTACCTTGGTCACATCATGCTTCCCCAAGTTGGGAACACCTGTGAGGCTTCTACCTAAGCATTAAAAACAATGCCCATACATGCCCCTCCATGGTTGGCATTTGTTATTAGTTATTCTTTCATGGGTCCCATCAAGTTTTACGAGAGATGTTTCATTATCCTCGAGATCCCTGGGCAAGCATCTAGAAGGTTAAGGGTTTGGATATTATCTTTTTCCAGCTACAAGCCTCTGGGCCTTCAACCCCTTCTTCCAATGAGATGAGGTACATGCCCTTCTTGGGTCACTAAAGCCAAAGGGCCCAGATGAGGGTAATGTGATGGGAATGCAAATGAGCAGAAAGTGATAAGTATGGTCGGGAATGATATGATGACCCCTCAAGGGACCCCTGGGTACACCCCTTCCCCAAAATTTGGCCACTTACTAGGAAATCGATGACACTCACCAAGGTGAAACAAGGTCAAAAGCATAATGTCCAAGAATATGTTCTATAATCAAAAGTAGCTTCAATACAACATGCTTAAATGCCTCAAATATTAGGGTGATTACTTTCCACAATACCTGACTTGTACCGCATGGAGCAAGACCCATATGCCTTCCAAAAGCTAGCTGGTGTGGTGGATGCGTCGACGATGGATCCAAATTATGGTGATAGAGCAGGCTTCCATATGTGCAAGTGGACACTGCTAGTCACGTGGTTTCTCAACACTCAATGCTTGCAACCTGATGGCCTCGAGACATCATCTCCTTAGTTATCCACAAAATGGGGATAACAAGTTCTTCAATCTAATTGGGACATGGCTACATCTTCCACATCTACACAATATGTCATCCCCATTAACTCTTGGTCACATTGTGAGCCTATGGCGCAATAGATCCAATGATGCCTTTCATATACTTCAATCCTCACTTTGTGGGAAGGTGAACCATAACACAAATCCCTCTATTTATCCACTCTAACTTCTTGTATAGGCCTTGATACCAACCATATTAGATTCACGTCTATAATATTTGGTTCATTCATACATATTCATTATAGAATATTTTCTATGAGTTTGTGGACAACACCTCTAATCCTTCTTTTGGAGGAAGCAAGTAATAGGATTAGTTTCCTATCTCAATACTCTAACCCCCATGGCAATATATAAGTTCTACTACCAACAATTTCAACTTATGTTATCAAAATATTTGGGCTTTTATACCAATTTTTTTATAATTTCATTTATTTTTCCCCAATTTATTTCAAGTAGACTTAAGCCCCTACTTCCTAGTCAATTGCAAGCATGTGTTACCACTACCATCTAATTGTAGTGAAAATCATGAACCCCTCATTTAGAAATCCAACGAGCTTCTTGCGTACATCAAATAAAAAATTCCAAGAATGAAGTTGCATCACAACAACATTAGCTTATCTTCCACATCAACTTTGGATAAATGATTCTTCTAGAAGGCATTCAACTGAATTTAAGAACTTCATTGTCACTTCTAGATCCAATTTTTCTTTCCTGAAATTAATCATGTGACCTCACATCAACTTACATGCATTTTCCATAATTTCCCAATTAAATGTGAAGGCTGGATTTTTCATCAAAAATATATAGGAGTTTGCACAATCTAGAGATTTGAACTTTGAAATTTTGAGAATCATACCATTATCACTCTCTAAGCAAGCCCAAAGGTTTCAACAATAAAATTTTTGAATCCCCACCATTACTTCGTCACCATGGATGTGCAATTTGAGAGAATAATGAATCCTCATTAAGGCTTTTTGTCAAAAAATTGTCGTGCAACTATGAATTTCTTCATATAAGCCACATCTTTTGGCCATAATATCCCAATTATATAAACTAATCTCTAATGCTATTCTATGGCATACCCTGACCTGCCTCCCTCAAATGTCATCACTACTACAAAAAGGATCATTGGTGACAAGTGAAAAACATTACCACAACCTCATTGGTGATAGTAAAAAAAGTTCAAGTCACCAAAAACTGAGCATCACCAAATTCACCGTCACCAAAAGTAAAGGAGATAATATTTTTATGGTGATGATCAATGACAACCACCATTGTTGTCACAAACACAAAAAACAACCACGACCAAATACCATCACCTATGTATTGTGAGGATAGTGACCATCAATTTAGAAATGGTGATGACTCTTAAAGGAACCACATCATTTCCATTCAATTGCAAATTTTATTAGTGACATTTCTTAAAGGATCATCACAATATCTAGTATGAGTCATCATAAATACTTTTGGCTATTGGTGACAATCGTTACATGACCATCATCGATTTTTTTTCATTTGTAAAAAAGTGCACTTTTGACTATAGTCATGTAAGGATAGTTGTTAATAACTAATAGCATGGGCGATAAATATGAATTGTTGCCAATGGTATTTTCTATTGGTCATGGTCTTTACATGACCATTATTAAATCCTTTTCATTTGTAAAATAAAAAATGGTGTCCATCGATGTCAACATTCTCCATTATTATTCTTTGATCATCTTAGACAAATAGACATGATCATGGTATCAAATAGATTTCAATAATTCACCTTGGATGACATGTAAATGCATCATAGGTTGAAAATGGAGGCTTTGTATGTGCAAATGAAACATCTAAATCCCAAGATTACAAACTGAAGTCACCTTATCTCCTTAATATTGAGACTATGAATACAGATGCATCTGCATTCATTGGGGGTTCACTCAATGCACATATGACATAACACTAGTGTCAATGGGATATTAAAGCATGCCCCTAATTTCATGTGTTACTGGGATGGGCGACCTGAGGACATTTAATGCCCTCCTCTTCATTCAAAATCAACCTTCATTCATGAAAATTGAATTCCACTCTGTGTTTGGGTATGTTGTTCCTGAGTATGTTGTTCTTGAGATTAAACCTAAGGCTTAAAGAATAAATTCAGGCATCAGAAATATAAAGGGATGTTTTTAAAGGTGTTATTTCTTCTGTTAGTTATATAAGGATTAATCCTCAAATGAAAATAATGACAGAACATGACATAGGCCGTAATTTTTCGTCTAAGTCGATTTATAAAATCAAGTGATATGAGGGAAAATTACAAAACTGTTAAACAAAGTGAGGCATCAATGCAATATGAATCTTACCTTGTTCACAGTAGAAGAAATAAAGAATGCACCCTTGTAAGGACATGAGATACAATAATCCAAGTAGCTCATAGGTCTTGTATTTACTTATAGCAAATACAGAGGAAAAATTGCTTGCTTATCAAACAACTGAAAAAATGTGACTACAGTAGTAGTAGTACTAAATTGCAATCACTCACTTATCAAGGAATAACATAAGAGAAACAAGAAATATGGAATACAAGAAGAGAACATAACTCAAACTGCACAAAAATTGGAATCCCTGTCTGCACTTGTATTAATTCTCACAAAAGGAGAGTTCTTCCTTATTACATCCGACAAGAAGCAGCCTTTGTTAAGTCTTCAAACTATGCATTTATACAAAATGATCTCAACCTTAGGCGGTTGAGATTCTCATAATTCAAAAACAATAAATATTACAATATGTGAAATTTGAAATGTTTCACTTGCATATTCTCTGTCTCTTTGCCTGTTGGCAGAGACGTTTCTTCTTCTTGTACTCCAACTTAGAAACAACTGGTCTCTAATCATGACTTGTGAAAAAGGAATACACTCTTGGTATCATTTGTTCCCAGACGTCCTGGCTTTTCCTTGATTGATGCAGTGAACACATCTGCCCACTAACTGCACCACCAGCCTAGAAGGCTCTGTTGTATTATTTGCCTCAAAAGTGTATGACTTCTTTCCTATATGAGGCAGCCTATCTTCCATCCTCCTGGATTCTAGAGATATATACTGTAGCCATAGACTAGGATTGGCTATCCATTTATTTATCTGAGTAAGGTCAACTTGTTTCAATTGCAGAATTTCAGCTCGAGCTTCTTCCATACTTGCCTTGGAAGTGAGTTGATGTTTTGCAATATCAATTTTCCCCAGGGCTTCAAAGATACTCTCTATTTCAATGTCCAACGATTCTTTGTTGAGTGAGGAACAAGCTTCTTCACAAGCTTTCTTCACTTCCTTGGCTAATCTCTTACTTTCAACTATATTAGCCTCTCAGGTTTTAAGTATTATATCACCTCAAGTTTGTTCTAAAAGGGACAATCTAGTGACATTGGCTACTTCCTCCTTTGCTGAAGATAAAACAACCTCTTGGAATGTCACTCTAGCTGCAATGGCCTCTCTCTCCTTTATGCAAATATTATTTAAAGAATGGTCTACCGACCGATAATAATTTTGAATAACTTCTAGTCTGATAAAAAGGTTTTGCTAGGATGATTCCAGCTTCTCCTGCACCTCCAAAGCCTGGGATTGGAAAACTACCACATTCACTGCTGTGTTCTCAATCGAGTTTATTTTATCTTGGAGTTGTTTTACCAATTCTTCTTGTTGAATGGTTAGATCTTTGCTTGCTTGTGAATTTTTACGCATCTCATCAAGGATGATCTTAAGTTGTTGAATCTCCTGCCTGTCATAGGCTCTAATCTGCTCAAAAACTTTATTCATCTCACCTATGACACTTTGTTCCACAGTCTTTACTTGGTTTTGCAACTAGCTCACCAAAAAATCCTTTTGTTTCAATTGTTCCTTTAGGTTCCCAACTAAATACTGGTTTGCTGTGGAAAAATATCCCAATGAACCTGCCACTTCCATAGCAAATCTGCCTCTTCTAAGGCTTGTCCATCATATAGTACTCTATGCTTCTTGTCAATTGCACCCTCCTTTTGGTGTACTTCTCTTTTTACTATAACTCTCCTTTTCTTGTTGAAGAAGATGTCGGAAGGGCGCATCTCTTCCTCCAAAATGGGCGTAAGATATTCTATGAATACCACTTCGACACTCAGGTTTCCTCTACTAGAATGTAAAGGCGTGACAGATCGGATAGGGCTACCTATCTCGGTGGATGGATGTTGCCCTACCGTGTCAGTAGCTGATTTTCCTGGTGTAGACAATAGTTTTTCTTCTCCCTTTTTTTATCAAGGCCTCATCCTGAGCTTTAGTTTGATCATCTTGTGGATTTGTCAATGCATTGTCCCCTGTCTGAGTCAAAACCTCATTTTTTTCCAAATGTTCTCAAGCATCTTGTCCACTAGAGCTCCTTATTTCTAAACTCTGGGTCTCAACTTTCTGTGTAGTTGGAGGTGTTGGGGTTTCTCCCTCCAAAACTTTAGGAAGGCTATTCCTTCGGTGCCTTTGAAAATTATGAAACTTTGCTAATTTTTCTGGAGCTAGAGTTTGGACTCGGCTCAAAACTTCCTGATAGGATATTGGTCCTCAGAATATCTCATCCTATGGGGAATATTCATGCTCGTATATTTTTAAATTGGAAAGATCCATGTGATTTCTCACGATCCTTTGAGGATCATGTTTCTTGAATTCATTATTGACGATCTTGATGTCTTCCAGGGCCACAACCTCTACTTTCGAGTGGCCAAAATCTAACAGTGTGAACCTACCAATATGCAAAGGAAAGTTGGGCCATACCTTTTTTTTCACTGCTTTTAGTTCCTTACTGATTCCCCCAAACACAGTTTGACGTGCTACTTTTCAGCACACCAATCAATCTGGTATAAACTTCGACAAGGCATGCAGAGGAACAGAACAACCAAAAACCCTAATGTAAGATAAATGCTCTTCAATGTACCAATCTGCTATCTTCCCTAGGTTGGTCACTATTTTGTTAGAAATCCTAGGGGGTGGGCATCCATATATGGCGATATGCATCGACACCACCACATAGTTGCAGATTTCATAGAAGAAATCTCTCGCTTTATCCTTCCATAGCTTCAAATGATAAAAATGTATCAACTCAACACTGGTTGGAGTCTAGCTCCAGCCCATCAAAGGAAATGGTGTCATAAAACAAACGACATCCATGATGTATGTTGACATGTAAAATGGGGTAGGTTTCCCCTTGGCTCTCAATGATCGATATTCTATGATCTCGCTAACCAAATTATCAGATAATATCTTGGCCCAATCGAAGGAATACCCCTCTGCTACTGTATGCATGATTGGTACCCATGGTAATAATAAATGAGCAGTGCTTTCCTTCCCGTAAAGTCTACACATCATAATGGCTATATACATCATGTGAGGCTCTAAAGAGGCAACAACATATACGCCATGTCTGTCTGCTCTAAAATTCTCAGGATGTGAGCACAAATCCTTGATCAAATCAGGTAAGTCCTTTCCATATTGCGCTCATTCTTTTCCGTCGAAGTCCATTAAGAAAGTGGTATTATAAATGTAATTGGGAACTGGGGATAATTTGTATATCACCTGGAAACGGTCTAGTCAAAAAGACCCAATCACAACTTTTTGCGAATTGCAGATGGTCCTGGCTGAGAGGTCGACATTCTCCAGTGCCCAACCAATCATATCATTATAAGGCATGAGCCTGGGCCGCATTTCTATTTTATGCTGCTTTGATTGAGAGACAATTTTATATTTTGTAGCCTAGGTATCAATCTCCTCATCACCCAAATCATCTGGGAAGTTGATCAATTTGTACTGTAGAATATCGAATACTTGCGTCCAAGTTTTCGTGGTGTCTTGGCTTCTGGGCAAAGTGTCTGAAATGATGTCTGTGATTGGGTTAGAGTTTTCACCAGACACTTTAGATGCTTTCCGTGGAGCCATGGTATCACAAGCTCAACACTCTGTTACCTGTAACATGAAATGCACAAACTTCTTATCTTGAAAACTTGTTGTTCAGTGAAAACGCAAGATGAAATTCAAACTTAAATATCCTTTTTCCCTTAATTTCATCGATTGTATAAATATCTCTACTGACGAAGTATTAACTATCTTTAATGAAAAAGATTTAGGCGGTGGTCCAAGATCTTATTTTGAATGGTCTCCGTAGATTGATTATTAATGTCATTAATTTCTGGTGGTTCGCGATTACAAGTTTGACAAACAAAATTTGAATTTTCCCGAGTTATGATTCAACGAAAAATTAATCACGAGATAATCCTCATTAATGCGTCAGTTAATCACACTTATCGTTAAGTATATTTTGGAGTTTCGGACCTCGGGATATCCTATAGTAGTTCAAGATATGACTTCCGAAATGCGAAATCGCAAAGTGATTAATTAATTTTAATCATGTTTAACCCTTTAAATAATCGTGTTTAACCTTAAGTATTTCGGGGTTTCGGACCTCGAGATATTGATAGTCGCTTGAGGCAGGATCCCTGAAATGCGAAATCGCGAAGTGGTTAATTAATTGATAATCATTAATTAACCCTGCTTAATGCTTAAGACATTTTGGGAGTTCGGGCTTCGTGAATTGGGGGATATGATAGATGGCAAAGGCACGAAATCCGAAATCGTGAAACTATTAATTGATTTTATAAATGGGTTTTAGTTTTTTTTTAGGTATTTATCACTTCATGTATTTGGTTAATTAATCTTTATTTAAATATCCGACAGGTCACTTTCTGGAAAGATGCGTCAGAGATTAGGGGGTATACGTGTGTGGTGACTAGGATTTGTCGAACGCTTTTCACATATCGGGGTTTTGAAAGAGCAACATGTTAACACACCTGAAGAGTGAAATTTCGAAACCCGAAACTCTGAAGTGAGTTTCTAGGGGTTTAACCTTTTAATAACTAGGCGGCTCCAAAAGAACAAAGGAAAAATGATTGTTTGATCAAAATGAAAAACTTCATCAATGGTGAGAATCAAGCACATTTTATTCTTATTTTAACTAGGAAAAAGAATCTATTCAAAAAACCAAAAGTTTAGAAATATATATGTGTTCCAACAGTGTACATTCTCGGTGGGATAATGGAAGGGTTGAGGATCGAGTACCGGTGTATTGTGGGATAGTTTACCCACACGCCTAGTAGTTTGGCAAGTATCCTAGTTAGCATTGATAACTCTTTTGGTATATTTCTTATATGGATTAGTATTTTCCTTTCAAGCACTCTCCTGTGCAAGCAAGCAGTGAAGTGGGTTATGTCTCTCCTGTCAAGTCTCATTGGGTTGTTTTGATTCTATCACTTTTCCCATCCTTTCCTTCTCTAATTTCATTTTTTTGGAGAAGCTGAGGCATTTGGTAGGTGGAATTTGTGGCAAGAATAATCATTTTGCTTTGGGGGACCTTTGCAACAATCAATTGTTATTTTAGGAGCCCAGTCCTTATGGGACAAGGTTTTTTATTTCTACAACAACCTAATTAGAACTTGGGTTAGCCATAACCCTGAATCCCTTCATTCCCACATTAAAATTACTTCTGGTTGTGTAAAATCTTGTTGTTTTAGTGAGACTGTTAAAGGATAATGTTCTAAATCTAGGCATAATGTATTGGGTTTGTGTTTCATTGTAAAATACTAGTATTATGAATTTGGGTACAACATTGTGACTTCTTTTTAGTTTCAGAACATCCCAAAAAATATTTTTTCCCATTAGGCATAGTGACTATTCCACTGGAATTCTACTCTCAGACTTCAAAAGACAATAAGTGTTATTGTCATTTAACTTCTTGGTGAAAGTATAAGGTTTTGTCTTTCTCACTGGTATCTTTCTCTAGTTTCTTGTGTAGATTTATGAAATAGGGACAACAGTGAAGTTAAAGAACTTTGTAGAGTTACACATTGTCACAAGGAACTAATTCAAGCCAAAAATAGTAATATTTTATTTGTGTCCTCCAAAGTTTTGGATATTAAGCATGCTTGCATTATCCAAAATGATAACTCCATGAGTATTCTTATGAATAAAAAATAGAGGATAGATTTTCTTGAGGTAGAGTGCAATACATTGCATAATCTTACACTTAATCAATGCATAGATTCCTTGACAATGGTATCAAATAATAGGGAAATAGATAACTCTTTCTAAGTCAAGCCTAAGGAGGAAGAGATGATCCATCAACTAAGAGACCCTACAAAAATAGAAGGACAAATCTTCCCTCAATTTGACGAGGGGAAAGAAGATGAAGGTAGTGCTCTTGCTTACCATTGATGTTATGTATTTCAAAATTGTATGTATCTTAGGAATATATGTGAAACATGCCACATGTAGGCCAACCTGAAACATCTTTTTGTAGTTTGTTAGATGTAACTTGATGTATGCTTCAACTGCATCCTTTTTCAATGAATACAAATTCTATTCTAGTTATAAAAAAATGAATTATTTACTCAAAACACCTTGAATTAAAATCTTTGACATAGTTATAACCAAGAAACCATACAATGTGTCTATTAAGCCCTAGACAAAGCCCCATGATATGTATAAAACCCCTTATTATGCCCTAGATATTGAATTATTACATTTCTAGTACGT
>WSFP011528243.1:0-12168 GCA_009831015.1 Picea engelmannii | reverse complement strand
GGGAGGTGGATTTAACCCCAGACCCTCCAACTTTTAGATCACATCACCTAGAAATGGGATGGATCTATTTCTCAATTGATAGGCCACCACATCCTCCTTCGAATCCTTTGAAGAATCTGGGTTTGGGCTACAAGGAGGAAGGGAACGGGCCAAAGGCCAAGGGGAAACAATTCAGAGAGGGGCTAGGGGGGATGAAGGATGTGGCGTGTGAGCATTCCATGGAAAGAGAGATATTCTTCAAGAGCCCAACCATGTTCTTACCAAAAAAGATAAAGACTGAAACAAATAATTCAAGGAGGGAAGGGAGCGTGCTGGCATACCGAGGTGGGAGATGATGCCCTGCGAAAAATCCATTGTTGATGTCGCAACTTTTTCTGAGATACCATGACCTAAGCTTGAAACTGAATCTGAAAAATAAGAGGATACCCTGATTGACTTGTGTTTACCATCCCTAATCTCCTGAACTGGATCATTCTCTGAGGATGATAATGCTTTGCCCTGTTTCAATGAGGGGGTTGAAGAAGACTCCTCAATTTGGGATGCCCCCCTCTTTTTTTGTGGGAACGAAGCATGATCTTTCCCTTTACTCTGCATTGGAAGTTGACACTCACTGGCAATATGGCTCTGCCATAACTACACCCTAAGTTACAATTTTTAGATATGCAACCAAGTTCTATAACACTTAGAATCATGTCCAACCATGGTCTTAAAACATCTTAGCAATACTTCTTTAATACTTAGCCAACCATAACATTGCAAGGAATAGTAACATCTAATAAGTAAAGAGACCACAACATGGATATATGGGTGGCACCTAAGATGGATGCCTTAAATTTATTATGAAGAGTGTTACAACAAAAAGAGTGTACACAAGGGAGTCCAATTGCTACTTGCTACTCGTTTTATAGAAATAAAAATGATCTAAGGCACACCTACCTATTTCCATAGCACTTGCACAATCAAACCCCTGAAGTACTTATAGGTCTACTGTAAGTTTTAAACCTTTTACAATAATGCAATGCACATAGATATTTTAACACAGAAAATAAAACAATTGCAATCACACATATACAAAGAGATTTACCCTAGAAACCCAACTATGAAAACCAACAACCTGTTTTAGACCCGCACCTCTAATTCTATTCATGATCAAACTTCATTGTTTACAATACAATATATAGGATCCCACGACATCTAAAAAACCCCTAATCCATTGACCCAAATTAGATTACAATCTTAATTCTTTAACCAGAATTAGAAAACCATGGGTTGAAATACGACGTGCCACTAAACCACTAAAGGAGAAAAACCACCTAAAAATTTGATGAAATTACCCCCAATTTTTTTTGGGAGCCTCCGCCCCCAAAACCCATAATAGGGGGATTCACAGTTGTGCAAAGAATATAACACATACCCAACATCTACCTCCTATAGATCCCATTGTTCAACTACAATAGTCCCAATCTAGCTCTACCACATCTTAGACACTTGCCAGGTTGTTTGAGTCCTTTGTGTAGACTACCTGTGACTCTACTAACATCCAATTTTTTCACTATGTCGAAACCTAGACTTAACACCTCATAACTCCTTCCTTGGTTTTAACATACACCTTCTCAAAAATCCCATTGCCTGTGCAATGTTCGGTGTAGTACAGACCATTGCATACATCGAATTTCCAACCACACTAGCATACAAAACATGGGACATGTCCTCTTCCTCTTCCCCTGTCTTCAGACACTGATCTACGAATAAATTTACACTTGCAGGAATAGGGACCTTGACATGTTTACATCCTGCATATTAAACCTCCGCAATATTGAATCAACATATTTTCTTTGGTTCAACCAAGTTTCCTCTTTGCTCGATTTTTTATTTATTTCCATGCCCAAAATAAATTTTTTAGCACCAAGATCTTTCATGTCAAATTTAGAGGACAACCAAGTTTTCACATCATGGACATTTTCCTTGTTGTTTCCTATCAACCACATATCATCCACATACAAGACCAAATAAATAAGATGATCACCTACTAATTTGAAATACACACAATGATCGGCTTTGCTTCTTGTGAAGCCAAGTCCCAATATATAAGTATTAAATTTTTGATACAACATCTTTGGTGATTGCTTTAACCCATACATGGACTTTTCCAGCTTGCATACCATCTCTTTCTTTCCCTTCATTGCAAATCCTTCTTGTCGCTTAATGTAGATTTCTTCTTCCAGATCCCCATGTAGGAACAGTGCTTTCACATCCATATGTTCTACTTCAAAATCAAAAGCAACAAAAATAGATAAAATAAATATAATAGAAGTTATCTTGACAACATGAGAAAAATTTTCACCAAAGTCAATTCCCTCTATTTGTGAATAACCTTTTTCTATTAACCGAGCTTTGTATTTCTCCACTTTGCCTTCTACATTCAACTTCTTCTTAAACACCCATTTGCTACCAATGGGGTTTCTTTCAGTCGATGACTCCACTAGATCCCAAGCCTCATTCTTGTCCAAGGCTTCTATTTCTTCAACTATGGATTTTTTCTAGATTTTTTCCATCCTTTGAATCCACTACCTCCCTAAAAATTCTAGGATCATCATCAATAATAAACAAAACAAAATTTGAATGGAAATTAGGTGGAATATACCTTTTTAATTACCTTCTTTCTCGAACCGATCTCCTCAATACTGGGGTATGAGGTTCTTCTTTTTTCGATTCTCGTTCTTCTGTAGAGTCTGATTCATTATCCTTCAATTCAAACTCTATTTTCTCTGGTTCTTCTTCCATTGGTAGGACTTCCTGTTTGAAAATATCTTTGATTTCTCTAAAAACCACATCTCTTCTATAAACTACCTTCTTAGTTTCTGAGTTCCAAAGCTTATAACCTTTTAGACCATCTTTATAGCCAACAAAGATACACTTTTTAGCCTTTTTATCCAACTTACTCTTATTTTTCTTTGGAATGTGTACATAAGCATCAAAATCAAAAACCTTGAGATGTGTCAGAGAGGGTTTCTTACCAGTCCATTCCTCGTGTGGAGTTATGTAATCCAATGCTAATGAGGGTGACCGATTTAGCAGGTATCATGCACTGTCCACCACCTCTACCCAGAATTCTTGTCCCAACCCGAATGCTCCTTTCTCTTTCTATCAACGTCATGTTCATCCTTTCTGCAACTCCATTCTGTTGAGGTGTGTATGGATTAGTATTTTTCCTTGTTATACCACATTTCTTATATAATTCCTTGAATTCATTCCCGCGGAATTCTCCACCATTATTTGTTCTCAACTCCTTAATTTTATTCTTTGTCTAATTTTCCATAAGAGCCTTAAACACTTTAAATTTGTCAAAGACTTCAAATTTATTCCTAAGTAAATAAATCCATGTATTCTTCGAGAAGTCATCTATAAATGAGACATAGTACACAAATTTACCTAGTGAATTGTCATAGGTCCAAACACATTACTGTGCACCAACTGTAAAATTCCCCCTGCCCTTGTAGGACCATAGGAGAATCTTACTCGATTTTGCTTCCCATACAAACAATGTTCACATAAATCAATATCCAGAGAGCAATTCGACATACCTTCAACCATACCTTTACCATGTAGTACTCAAAGCACCTTCTCTCCAATATGCCTTAGTCTTTGATGCCACAACATAATCTTTTCTCCATAAACTACAATATTTTTTCATTCTTCAACTCCAATATTAGGAATAATGAAACTGTTGCACCCATAACTAATAGTGCTTCCCAACAACTTATACAGAGTTTCAATTTGAACTTCCTTCATCAACACCATTGCTCCTTGAACCACCCTGTAGGTTTCCTTTTCAAACACTATTTTTACACTTGTATCGTCCATCTTGTTACATAAATCAAATTACTGACCAATCTTGGGATGTGAAGAAAACTATGAAGTGTTCTAATCCCCATGAGCTTCAAATTGCATTTTTCTCATCCTACGATTTTGGCTGTCGATTCATCTCCTAAAAAAACATCACGCCCATCATACCTTTCATACTTGTAGAACCACTCCATGTGAGGATTCATATGAAAGGATGCACCTGAGTCAACCAACCATGATTCATGTTATGCATACATGATTGAAGAAGACAATTACACTTCACCTCCTTCATCTACAAAGCTTTTTGCTTCTGTATAAGGGGCATCATCAGATCCCTTCCCTCTCTCAACACTTTTGGATCTACATTGTTTCTTGTAATTCCATTCTTTTCCATATCTCCAACATACCTTTACGAATTTTCCTGGAGATTTAGATATCCCACTTGATGACTTATTTTTATTTCTTTCATGGGAGAGTCCTCTTACAAATAAAACACACGTGCTCTGGATTTCCATGTTTTTCTAAATCATCTCCTCCGACAACTAGGATGAGACCACATCATCAAACTTAAAGTAGTTTCATTACTGCCTATGGCCACAATTAGATTATCCCATGAATTTAGTAAAGAACACAATAAACTGATACACTTATCTTCATAAGAAATACTAATGTCAATAGACAATAATTGACTTACCACAGTATTGAAGGCGTTAAGATGCTCTGTTACCAAGTCTCCATCTTTCATCCTCAGGTTGTACAACTTCTTCCTAGGAAAATTTTGTTTACCAGGGACTTATACTAATACAAATCCCCTAATTTATTCCATAATGCCTTGGTTGTAGCTTCCCCTGACACATTCGGTAATACTGAATCTGAGAGACACAACCAAATTGTGCTCTTTGTCTTCCAATCCAAAATTTTCCAATCTTATATTGACATTCATGTAGGTGCAATACCTATATCTACAACGACCTATTGATCCTTTTCTACCAAAATATCTTCCATCTTGAGCTACCACAACTCAAAATTTTCCATTTAAATTTTTTGATCTCTATTTTTGAACTACTTGCCATTTCTTTTCACCACAATAATTGATACTGTAGAGCTCCCACTCTAACAAGGTTTATTACAGACCCATGCCAAAACCTTAGTCACAAAGACATCCCCCTAAATCTTTAAACCTTTTACAATAATGCAATGCACACACATATTCTTAACACAAAAAATAAAACAATTGCAATCACACATATACGCATAGATTTACCTTGGAAACCCAACCGAGAAAACCAACAACCTATTTTAGAGCCACACCTCTAATTCTATTCATGATCAAACTTCATTGTTTACAATACAATATATAGGATCCTGCAGCATCTAAAGAATACCTAATCCACTGACTTGGATTAGATTACAACTTTAACTCCTTAACTAGAATTAGAAAACCATGGGTTGAAATACAAAGGAGAAAAACTGCCCAAACATTTCGTGAATAAACCTCCAATTTTGTTTTCAGGGGTTCCACCGCAAAAACCCCTATAAGGGTGACCCAAAATTATGTAAATAATTTAACACATACACAACATCTACCTCCTACAGATCCCATTGTTCAATTGCAATAATCCCAGTCTAGCTCTACCATGTCTTAGACACTTTCCAGGCTGTCTGAGTCCTTCGTGTAGACTACCTATGACTTTTCCAACATCCAAGTTGTTCATTATGCTGAAACCCAGACTTAGCACCTCAGAAATCCTTGTTCACTTCTTATGCTTTATGATGAATTAATGCCTTTACACAATGCTTGTGTCCTCTTTATATATGTGGGAGGTGCCCAACCATTTCCTTCTTCTAAGGTTCCTTTCAACGTGCCTAGTGCCAAGTGAACAAAAAAATGCAATGCATTCCACTCAATATGAAAAAAACTCCTCAAAGTATTCAAAGACTTGCAATGTTCATACCTTTGGTTTCACATTCTCCTAAAAGTGTGCATGACTTCTCAGGGTTCCCAAGTCTCATGCACCCAATGGTTACAATTGTTCCACTTGAACAATGTCTAAGGTGCATTCACCATTCCTTGCACTTCACAGTCATCTTGATCCAATGTCCATCTATCCATGTGGGGCATGCCCAACCATTCAAGAAACTAATGCCCATGGATTGAGGCATTGTCACCCATAATCCAAGGCACTACTACCCAATGCATCCATGAACCAAGGAACATCTACATCCACCATCCAAATATTTGTGCAACTTCTATAAGAAGTCACTTCCACAAAAATACTCATCTTTATTGCTATGCTTACTTAATCACTTTTGCTAGCTTCTTTAACACTTGAGTGTGCCTTTCCGTTGTGAAATATAGCCAAGGCATGACCATGCTTGCCAATGAATGTCTCAACAAATGGGTAGGGGTGCCCATTGCCAAATCCAAGGCAAAGGTGTGTTACACCTCAAAATTACTCATTGCAATGATCGCAAGTGTCGTCATTACAAGTGTTGTAAGTGTCACATCTTGAACACAAGTGTCGCAAGCATAATACTTCCATCTTGCTTATGTCATGCCTCTAACGACATCATAAGGACACTTAAGACACCTCAAAGACTAGTTTTGAAGAAGAGAAATCACTTGACAAGGAGTATAAGCCTTTTGCCACTGGAAAAACCACTAAAAAGTCAAATTTTGGAAGGGAGCACTCCCCTATGCTCTGTTAGGGAGCGCTGGCGCTCTGTACCCTCTTCTAGGGGAGAGTTCCAGTGCTCTGTGTCCCTTTTGAGGGAGCACTAGCCTTTTTTGGGCGAATTTTGGTTTGTTGGAGGAAATCAGGGAAGAATCCCCTCAATCTTTGAGGTTGGTTGGATTCGAATATGAGTTCAAGGCATGATCTTAGGGAAGATCCACAACTGAAGGAGAGGAATCCTCAACTTATCCCAAAGATATCTCAAGTGGTTAGGTCTCTTCAAGCTTATATAAGGAGGCCTTGTCATGGTGAAAGGGTACATGGTACATGAAAAGATTGGAGGTATGAAACTTATGATCTCATAGACAACATATAGTACATGGATAGAGAGAGACATACCAAACTTATGATCTCATAAGTGGTATTGATAGATGGAGATTGAGAATTAAACCAAACTTATGATCCCATAAGTGAGATGCCATTGAAGCATAATTAGTGTAGATTACTTGAGAAAATGGGTTGGACAAGGAGAGTTGGAAGAAGCTGTTGCACCTCCATCAGAGGATTGTAAGTACTCTTCATTTGTTCTCATTAATATACATACATGCTTGGCCTGTTTCTTTCAAGTTTATGTTTGTTCCACATGAAATTGTCTTCAGTAGATAGATTTGTATTTGAGCTAATATCGGTAGAATAGGAAGTTTGTTGTATCTTTGTTTGTTCTACAGGACCTATCGAGGAGCTTAGGATCGAAGCTCAACTTGGACTTTGCAAGGACAAACATTGTTAAGAAGGTACACATTTTTCTTCTTCCTCTTCGTATATTAGCTTAATTAGATCTAAAAGGATGTCAATGACCAATGATAGCACCCTTTCTGTCTTGGTTTTAGGGGTCTAGATACCAAGAGGGAATCTGCTTGTCCGCAGGAGGATTCACCTGTAACAGAAATTGGCGACTTCACTGGGGAGGAACTCTGATTTTTGTTTCCTTTCCTAGATCTTGTTTTGGTCCTTTGCCCACTTCTTGACCTTCTCCATACTGTCTTTGATTCTTAGATCTGATTGATTAGCTCTTGATTTCATCACCTTTAGATTGATTGATTGAGTTTGCTTGATTCTTTGACTTTTTGGGATTTTTTTTTTCTGAATTTTTAGAGTCCAGCGCCCCCCTACCCTTATTACCAGAGCACTGGTGCTCCCCACTGGTCTCACACAGAGCATTGGAATGCTCTGGTCTCCCTTACACCAGAGCACTTCCCCTTTTCAAGCAAAATCCTTTAGGGTTTCTTTCTCTAAGGTTCAATTTTTTCTTTTGGCACTTGCTCAGGGTCTTATCATCTCAGTTTATCTTTATCTTGGCCTTCAACACTCTGCTTTCTAAGAATTGATCACTTTTTGTTTGGAATTTTTACATTTTCTTTCCTTGCCTTGAAGTCACTCTTTGTCATTGTTGATTTAGAGTCAAATTACTATTTTCTTCTCATTTATTTCATTGAGTGGAAGCTTTTGTGAGGAAATTCAAAGGTCTATGCACCATTCCATTTGATCTTTGAGATCATCTTCCCAAGAAATTAAGTTTTGAGTGTTTTCTCTTTTTTCCCTATCTTTTCTTGGATTGTTCTTTGCATTTTATTGTCTTCCTTGAATGCTTGCGTTTAAAGTAGCGGAATTGCATGTTTTTTGACATTTTGGGACATTGTGCATCTGAATTGTTGAATGTTTTCTCCTTCTCATAGCATAGTTTTCATCGAAATGAAAGTATTGCATATTCATCTCTTTGCATAACTTTTGAGTCAGTCAAAACACCATATTGTCCACGCCATTTTCCTTTGAGTAAAAGCAACCTTAAAAAATCAAATGCTAAACTAAAATTGATTAAACATTTTTACATTTTCTGGTAGCAAAGCTACATTAGATTAGTTGTAGGGCTTTGGAATAGATGTGAAAGATAACTTTCCAAATATGCAAAGAAACATAGGATCTTGTGTTAGGGAGCGGTGAAATCCAATTGTTGCATTTTGTCCTAGGAAGCCCTTCTCACACAAGGGTCAATCACGCGGTCACATTAAGAATAGCAGAGTTACTCACCCTGCTTTGTCGGTCTTGGTGTAGAGATTGCGCGTATTATGGGGGTCGCTTGAAGGTATACCCACAACGATGAGTGGAAGCCTTTCAAGTTGATTTCAAGCTATATACCCTGCCCTTGCGCGTGGATCATACTGTCCACTGTTTCTCCATGCATTATTGTTATAGTTGGTAACCTTAGTGGCCTATCTCTTTAGGGTCTTTACACAAGGTGACTGTGGAGGGGCAAGTTTTCACGGTACCTGGAATTGACGTTGGCCAGACTCACTCGGGTTCCTTGGAGGGTATACCCACGATTATGTGTGGGAGCTTGCACCAGGGTGTAAGTCCGTTAAGCAAGTCGTCAACGTAACTTTTCCACCCGCTCTATCTCATCCCCTTCTTACTGTGTTCCCGCGACGTTGGATTTCATCACCAACTAGTGTGCTCATTGTGAGAAGGTTTTGTTTGCTTGCTTTCTTACTAGATTTTTTAGCATGTGTTGTTTTTTCTCCCTAGTAGAATCTATGTTGGAGCTTTATTTTTTATGGAGTCAGTTCCCAGAATGACCAATGAAGGAACCCCTTTGCCAGGGTAACCCTATGTTTTTCCTTCTTACGGAAACATTGGTCCTCACATCGGTACTTTGAGCCTTCCAGGTCTCACAATTGGGTTACTGGTATGGTTGTTTTCCACTCCAGTGATCTCAAATGCAGGTGCTTCAGATGTAAGCACACCACCCACACATCAACCTCATTTTGACCTTTCTCCTTCTTCACCCGTCAGGTCTCCATCTATTTCTCCTTCTTCGCCTACTTAAAACTCTCAAGCGAGTAGCCAGATTGATAAGAAGAAGAAGAAGAACTAGAAAGGGACCAAGCCTCCAACTACATCAAATGTTGGATCTAAGCAACCAGCTACTGTTAATAGTAYTGGGAGTGTTGATAAGGTAGATAAGATTAAAACGAAGAATCTGAAACCCAAATTCCCTTGCAGTCTTTGTAAGGGTAACCACTTTCTAAGGGATTTCCTTGGTATCCCCAAGGTCTTAGAAGTATGGTCCTCCACATCATCGGACCCTGCAGGTCATGCCGGAGATACCCCATCAACTAGTGACGTTAAGGTTGGTAAGAAGAAGACAACTGCCAAATTTCCTTGTATGTTATGTGAAGGTGATCATTATTCTCACCTTTTTCCTCGTATGGATGAGGCTTCTTCTCTTTTCGAAAAACTTCAACTTCCAAAAGGTTATCATAATATTTCTCCCAACCCATTGTTAGTTGATAGACTGGTCAATCTGGTTCCATCCCCGGTCAATCCGGTTGATCAGCTGGTCAATCTAGTTTCATCCTCGGTTGAACCACTCACCAAAGTAGTTGATCTAGTTCCGTCATCGATCAACCCCACTTTTCATCTGGAAAGTAAAACCCAAGTGACTGATCCAGTCCCTTCATTGGTCAATCCCACCCTTCATCCGAAGAGTGTCAAAGTGGTCGACCTGACTCCGCCATCAGTCGATCCCACTCCTCCTTTGAGAAGTGTCAAAGTGGTTGCTCTGGTGACTTCATCGGTCAATCCCACTCCTCCTTTGACGAGTGCCAAAGTGGTTGCTCCGATTACATCATTGGTCAATACCACTCTTCTTCTGACGAGTGCCAAATTGGTTTCTCTGGTTAGATCATCGATCAATCCCACTCTTCCTTTGAAGAGTGCCAAGGTGGTCGATCTGATCTCATCACCAATCGATCCTACTCTCCCGCTAGAGAGTAAACCTGATTCTACCCACGTTTTTCTCATTGAAACATGATCTACCATGCCGGGGGGCATTCCTCCTTCTCCTGCGAAAACCCTTCCAAGTAATGAGGCCATCCTTTTTGATTGGAGTGTGCTAACTGGACCTCGTCTCCATCTCACATGCCTTTCAAGATTACAGTAAAAGTTTGTGGTCGGGACATTCCTCATACGCTGATAGATGAAGGTTCGTTCGTTAGTATTTTGTCCCCTATTGCTTGACAAGCTTTGGGTTATCTTATGCTTGTGTCAGTTACCCAGAATATGTTCTCTTTCAACAAAAGAACCAGTCACCCTTTAGGGATCCTTCCTCAGTTTCCCATAACTTTGGGAGGGAAAATTGTCTTTATTGATGTTATGGTAATCCGGGACCCCTTGGATTTCATTTACTCCTTGGGCGATATTATGTTTATGCCATGAAAGCTATTGTTTCCACTTTTTTCTGTGTGATGTCTTTCCCACACAATGGAAGAATGATGACTATTGATTAACTTTCATTTGTTAGCCCTGACTTAACCATCAACCCAATAACCTCCCTAACCGGGTCTTATATGTAGTCGGTATCACCCCTTCCATAGGTCAATTATGTGGCATTGTCTCCCATGACTTCAACTTCTGATGATTTGGATCCAATAGTTGACATGGTGATCTCTTTGGTAGGGCTATTGGAGCCTAGTCTCCTTACCCTTGACGCGGACCTCGACATGTGTTCCTTCCAGAGAATTCTTCTTCCATCCAGTGAAGTTCTCTTGGAAGTCGTGATCGAGTTTTGTCCCTTGACATGGTGTCCTTCCAGAGCATTATCCTCTTGGAAGTCATGATCAAGAAGAGTCCATGAGCACAGTTTCTCTTCTCTGTGGCAAGCTCGTTAAAAAATGAAACAAAGGCCTTGAGCATAGTTTTTCTTTTCTGTAGCAAGCTCGTTAAAAAATGAAACAGAAATCTGGGGATTGAACCTAGAGCCTTGAGCATAGTTCTTTTCCTGTGTCAATATTTTAAGTTTTAAACCTATGAAGTAAAGCAATGCATATAGATTCTTAAGAAAAACATAATTTAATCAATGGCTCATACACAGAGTACACAAATATTTTATACCGAAAACCCTCAATCAGGAAAACCTTCCTTATATTCATTATGTTGAATTTCACCATTCACCATACAATATATACAATGTTTTTAGATATTCTGTAGATACCAAAACCCTAATCCCTTAATCTGGGATTAATTTACAAAACCGCTAAAATTGGCAAAATCTGCTAAAAATAGCAAAAACCACCCCAATTTTTTTTTTGGGGCGCTGCCCTCAACCCTGTCGGCCTTGGGATACCACCCGTTGCCAAACATTAGGCATAAACGGGGGGGGGGGCATACCTTCCCCCCCCTAGGAAAGTGCCCGGTGCACACGGCACAAACAGAACACTAGTACGAGGGATTGTCAGACGCAGTTGTCATATATGACGTGCCCACACACACACATGCAAATAATATAACACATACCCAACATTCTCCCACTTGTTTTTTTCTTTGCATCTAGGGGTCTAGGGGATTATATAGTCAACAATCCAAGGCAGTAATGCCCATTGTTACTCTGCACTAGGAGAACTTTTATGTTCTCACAGACTTTGTCAATGACTCTGCAACATTCTTCAAAGTGTCAACCTTTTCCAGCAACACCTTCTTTTCCTCAACCATGTCTCTCACAAAGTGATACTGAACATCAATATGCTTTATCTTCGAATGATAAGTTGGGTTCTTTGCCAGGAATATTGCACTCTGACTGTCACAATCTAAT